>VWZP01009947.1:1106085-1195814 GCA_013396995.1 Dicaeum eximium | reverse complement strand
CGCTCGCGGGCCGGGCGCCCTCCAGCGGGCTCCCCCCGCCGGCAGAGCCCGGCCCCGGCTACCCCGCAGCGTGCGACCTGCGAGAGCTGTCACCGGCCGGGAGCTTTGTCCCTTCCGCCCTACAGCCCGTCCGCACCGCGATCTGTTTTGGAGAAGAACCCCACCATGCACTGTAACTCACTGTTATCTCACTGGAGTGCTCCATCCACTTTCGTGAGCTTTGGAACGAGAGAAAGCTGCTCACAGATAAGCACCGAGCATCCACATACTCTGTCCTGCCTTCACCCCTTGCTGTTATACAGAGCACCACAAGTCTTAACTTACCTATAAAACATCCTCCTGCAACTTAATGCTTGTCTAGATTCTAAGCACGCGGTATGAAAACTCCAGTGTACCCTTTGCCCTCCCGACACAGACACTTGCCCTGCGAGGAGTAATTCTTACTTCTAGAATAGATTATTGAAGCCTAGGACAGAGTCAGGAAATGCTACAATGTCAGTAACATTACCAATGTCAGCTTCTAATTAAGCTTGTTAATAAAACACACACAGGGATAGACACAGGCTTCTTGTAGCTATGTCCAAAGCAGTTAAACCAGGTGAATCCATAGCATTTGCTCACAACCAGCTTCTGCTCTCTTACGTATCCTGAAGATAAAAACTCCAAGGTTCTGTGAGACCCTCCTTCTTACCTCCTTTCCCCCCTGTCCTTTGTATGAGCGTGTCAAGACTTTCCTTACAAGCTCCCTGAGAGCAGTAGAACACACATAGTGCCATGATTTTGGGGGAGATGCTTGGGTGCAAAGCATCTCGTCCTGTGTGACCTGAGCCCTCGAGGCAGCCCTGATATCCAGACACTGAAGGAATGGGCAGGACTGATCACTCCTGCAGCAGCTGAGTTCCTGCCCCAGAAATCCAAACTGCTGTCCCATGCAGTTTAGCCTCGAGCTCAACTCCTCCATCAGCTTCTGGAGCCCTAGAAGGGTTCTACTCTTTGCACTTCAGTGATGAAGCCTGGGCTGTTCACTTAAAAGACAGCTTAATTCTGTTTTTTCCTTTATGTTTAATAGAAAGTGGGACCAGTGCATTATGGAAATGCACACTTAGTCTGGTCTGCCTGGCTGACCCAGTCACAGACCATATTTTGAAGATAAAATA
Organism: Dicaeum eximium; assembly: GCA_013396995.1. Classification (NCBI taxonomy): domain Eukaryota; kingdom Metazoa; phylum Chordata; class Aves; order Passeriformes; family Dicaeidae; genus Dicaeum; species Dicaeum eximium. The sequence goes on along the minus strand of VWZP01009947.1, from coordinate 1,194,657 downwards.
GCTGGAAATCTGAAGTGCAGGAATAGATGGGAATGCTCTTCTAATTATTTAATAGCTACAGCTTGATCCAAACATGCAGATTACAAACTTCAAGTAAGAAGATGACAATGGGAGTAGGTGGTGTGTGCACATCAAAATCCATCCCCTACTAAAGACAGAAGCACGAGGGCAGCCCCACAGCACCAGACCCTGCTGCCCCAGGTGCTGCTCAGAGCCCCACACAGCTTCCCTGGGGAGCCCAGAGGTCTTGGGCTCATGTGCCAGCAAACCAACACTGGTGTAGATGCTGCAAGACCTGCAAAAGCACTTGGCACCTTGCTGCAGGAGCCCCATTAATCCTGATAGTGCTTTTAAATTTACTGCAAGAAGGAAAGTCAATTTAAAGAGGGCTTTATAGTAGGGCTATGCCGTATCTCCTTTACCAAGCACAACAAATTTCAACAGCTAGAAGCACTCTGTAAGCAAGAGCACACCATCTTTCCCTAATTTTGATATATCTGTTTTATGGTTACAGTTTTATTGTTATAGCAGCACATAAACTTTTCTCCCCCCATCTGCCTTTGATTTGCATTGCTTAGCTGATACACTCAGCCAAGTCCTCGCTTTGCCTCTGAAGCTGTGGGATGGAAAGTACTGTGGGAAAAAGGAATTTACTCTTGTCCTGCTCAGCCCTACCGAGCTGACCTGCCCGGCCCAGACTGTTACATTTTCTGTCATGCCAAGCAGAAACAATGTCATCAACACCAACATCCAAGGAAAGGAGGTGGCTATGATGAGCTGTAATCAAGCCCAGGGGGTGGCACTAGTAACAGAAGATAAGCTTTCAAAGCCTGGTCCAGCTCTATCCTACCCCCAGCTCAGAGATATGCACGTCTGGAGCCTCTTGCAAATGAAGCCTCCTCGACATCAGTTTAAAATCTTACTGTGTATTAGGGCTAATTCAGCAAGCACAAAACCTGAAGTCAGGCTCCTGTGGAGCCAAAACAATTTCGTTTCCTTCCTTTGAAGAAAGGCCTATGCAGTAAAGTCAAGATTAAAATAAATAGCCAAAACTTGCTTATTACAGTCAGAATGAACTTTTCCATGGAAGGCTCCCTTCCTTACTGCTCAGCAAGCCACCCACAGAGTGTCAAATGGATTAAGAGTTGGAGTAAAAACCATCAATTTATAGACATGGAACTCCTAAAACCACCAAAGCACATTAATGGGTCTTGGAAAGTTACACCATTTTCTTCTCAACCCAGTACCAGAGTTCAGGAGCCACAACTGAGAACTCGGCCACCTCCATCCTGTACAGTCTCAATGCCAACATTTCTCAGTTCCCAAGGCCACTTCATTTACCAGTAACTACAAAGAAAGTTCCACAGAAATACACACTGGAGGCTTCAGAATTATCTCATTACTGCAAGAGCTTAAATATGCCACAATTCTGTGGCACACTGTATTTCTCTGCAGTACAGTCTTTCTAAAAACATCACGAAAATGTTAATCATTAATGACTAGAAACAATACTGAAAATTAGAAATGTTACTATTCAGATCTTAACTAAAAAAATTAGCTATGAATACTTAAAACTGAAAACATCAGACAAGTTTCCAAGCTAATTAGCTGCCTGGGGAGCAATGCACACTACAGAATGTAACAGAAAATCTGGGAAAAAGGTGACCCAGAAAAGTTACCTACTTAGGATATACACTGTTTCCAACCATGTTTCAAAATGCCATTGAACTGTTACATACAGCATAATTAGGTGGAAAGCTTTTCTTCATGACCAATAAAAGGAAGTTTTAGGGAATGTTTCCAGAACTCCTTCAGCTAACCCAGACTCCTCACCTACAGCCAGAGGGTCCACTAGCATCATCTGTAAAAGGAGAGTGGTGCAGGCTTTCAAAAATGAAAATTACTTTTATTTTTCACTTTGATACCCATAAGACTACAATTGCTCAACAAGGTAAACATAACAGTTATACAAAACATACGTAATTATTTACAGACTTAACTGTACAAAATAATTTAAAGCTTACAAAAGTTTCATGCAACCTCTGCTGACTGACTGACACAGTCTAGGAAATCTCCTTGAAGAAGCATAGAAGATCCTTGAATTTATTTATTTAATGGATCAAAAAAGGGATGCTGCAAGGCTTCATCAAGAGTAATTCTTTTGGCTGGGTCATATTCCAGCATTCTGCGAACAAGGTCAAACAGACTCTGATGATCTGTGTCTTGGCAATGCATGAATTCCTGAAAGAAAAAAGCAGGAGGTATTTTAGGGAGAGCTTTTACAAGTGCAGTCTAACAGAGCAATAAAAATGTTGTCTCCTACCTTCAGAGGCTTACAGCGTCTCCTGACGTAGCGGCCTGCAGAGCTGTGCTCATCCCAGTCCAACTGGTCATGGTGAAAATAATGTTTTCTGCAGGACAAAGGAAATAACAGTAAGCTGGTGTCAGTGCACACAGCACACTTTTCCAAGAAGTTTTACACCACCATTAAGTGTTCCTGCATATATCTCTGAATTTGAGAGCTAACATTTCTTTTAGTGAGTATTTATTCACAGAGATCTGTTGCTTTTTTATTACTGCTGCCACAATTAGAAAACAGTAACTTTTTTTTTTTGTATTACTTGAATCTATTGCAATTGCTGCTTTCCAAGCTTTTTCCTGTTTTTCAAAATGCACTACAATCAACTGGACAACTGTAACAAACAATACACATTTCCCAACCCAGAATTATTGGAATTCAACTCTAACACGAGTTACAGAATCATCTACACAAGCTGGCAAGAGGACAGCTTATGTAAGAAAGAAAATGGACCATAATCCCAGGACCTCTAAATTTTGGGCATAGAAGGGTCAAGGAAGAACCCTGTGCTGACTGCTTCTCCTTGCCATGGAAGTGAGAAACTCCTGCTGCACGGAGTTAATCTCTGAGGAAGACAGAAAGATCAAGGACCCTCTTCTTCCTTGCAACAATTATTGTGATGACATGTTCTTCATTCTGAGAGTTTAAAGAAAAATTGATGTCTAATACTCTTCTGGTGACCATAGCAAACTTAGCTTTAAAGACTTAGAAATATTCATACTCAAGTTACAGTTCAAAAGGCTGACAATTCATACTAAAATCAGAGAAGAGAACTACTGTCAACTACTTAAGGTAATAAAAAGCCTGTGAATCTCTGTTGATCTGCAGAAACTCATAGCATTGTAAGCAATGGCAACTTTGCAATTTCTCTTCTAAGAGAAAATACTAGTCAACTTACCACTTCTATAATGAACATACCTGGATTTCTTTATCATGTGAGTGGGCAGAGGCCCCAGTATTCTTTCCATCATTGCCAGGTGTTCTTTACTATCATGAGTCTGTGTGGAAAAAGCAATGAAAGCACTTAGCACATTCTCCTCCTCTGAGCCACTTGGTAACAACAATCAAACTGTAACCAAGTCTTTGCCAGAGCGCTGTCACAGTATCTTTAAACTCTGCCACTTTCAATTATTAAAAACAGATTATGCAATGTAGATTATACAACACTTTCCAGTTAGGATGACCCTTGAACAACAGTTCATAAACCAAATACTGTACAAGTATTGTCTTTACTCTTAATTCCAGCAGTATTGTGACAGTCTTCTTCACTCAAAATGCCAGAAAAGATCATCTTAGATACTCTAATGGAGATATCCAAGATGTAACATTTTCCTGTATGGATGGTTTTCCAATCTCATCTATATAATCCTTAAAAGCCCATGGGGTTCTGCTTTTTACATAGTTAAGTGCATGTCATTAAAAGATTAAAATCAATCGTCTGCAAGAAACACATTCCATTTAAGCTTATGTACACACCTGAAACACTGTAAATCCCAGGTAATACTCAATCAGAATACAACCAATACTCCACACATCACATGGCTGAGACCATCCCAGTGCTGCAAAACAGGCAAAGTTTGTTTTACTTTTTAGTATATTCTTAAAATCTGTAACCCACAAAGCACATGCTCAGTTTCCACACATTTACTGATGCCCAAATTACTCCCCACGCCCTCCTCAAACCCTGGTGTTTGTTTCTGGTTTTAGAGTATTTCTTTCACTGTTTACTCCCAGTAATTTTACCACCACCACCTGAAAGATGACTTTTTATCAGAACCATGAATAACTTTATGGTTTATGAAGTAAAGACATCTGAATGAACTGCAATGAACTTTCAGAAGGTTTAAGAATCTTTACTGACCTAAAATAACCTCAGGAGCTCTATAATGTCTTGTAGACACTAATGTGCTATGATGCTCATCATCAAATGTTGCACTTCCAAAATCAACAACTTTGATGTCTGTGTTTTTTAAAGTGCGTTCATCTCGTTTCTGCAAGAAATCAAAATGCTGTTAATACTTTTTAAAGGCATGCTTCAGCAAAAGGCATTATCACATTATTTTCAAAGTACCAGCTAGCATAAAATGTGTAACAAAACACTTCCTCCAAATACTTTAATTCCTGTGCAGCTCAATGCTCTAAGAAGGACGAGTGTGTAACAAAGTGATTTCATCTCAATACTCAAAACAGCTGAGCAAAGACCATTCCCAGTAACAAGAATTCTCTTCCTCTTTTGTTAACCGTAAGTTAATTTCAGTTACTTGTTATCTCAGTCTTGTCTTTTTTTTTAAGAGAAGTTTCAATAAAGACAGAAGTAGTGCATTGAAGTTGGGAGAAACAAAGAACAAACTTACCATTTTAGCATTGTACTTCACTATGTAATCAGATTCCACAAACAAGATATTTTCAGGCTTTAAATCTGTGTGAGTTAGTTTATTATGGTGTAGAACTACAAGGAAAAAGAGAACAGTATTCCATAATTTACACATTAAATTCCTAAAGGAGAAACCAAAACACACCCATATATTTTAAAGGGGTATTGAAATTTACTTACAGTTTATAGACTGGCAAATTTGATAGGCCATGTTCCTAATGTCATTAATATGAAATGGCAGAAAGCTGTTTTCCTTTATAAAGTCATAAGTACTGAGCCCCAGTAGCTCAAAAACAATACAGACATGGCCATGGTGATCAAACCACTCCAGCATCTGGACACAGCGGCTTAAAAGAGAAAACAAAAAAAAAAAAGAAAACAAATGAAAATCTATTGAATAAGTCACCTTCCTCAAATCCTTGGAATGCTGACTACTCAAATTTCATACTTACAAATTGCTGCTTGGATCCATGTTGTTCAAGTGTTCCAACACCTGTATTTCTGAACGGGCTGCCTCCCGGTATCGACCAACATTTTTCACTATCTTAACTGCTACATGCATTCCTCTCCTTGAAAAGAAAGTAAAGCATAGCAAACTGGATCAATTATTGTTAAATACCCACAACCTCAAAGGAGCTTGATTTTAATAAAAGAAACACAGAAAGATTAAAAGTCATGGAGAATTATGAGTTGAATTAGGAGAATTTGATTTAAGCATGCTGCACTCAACCAGAACAGTTTTTATTTAAAAAAAAGTAATCTTGGTATTTCTTTTCTCAAATACTTATAGTATATGCTTTATTAATGACTTCTGAGTGTTATTATCTCATCTGAAGCAGAATAAGTATTGGGAGTCTGCCAGCAGAATGATTAAAAAATTAACAAAGTTCTCATTTGAACAAAAATATTACAAAACTTTGATGGTTTTTTTTTCCTGCAACTCGCACAACTTGTCCTGGCTCTTTTCCAGCGCTCTTATGGAATCAGGGGAAATGGAGTAATTTCTGAAGTTTGGATCAAGAGCATTTTGTACCAGTGAAAACTGCTCTGCACTGAATGCCTGCATGCTTTCAGACTGTAAGGCTGTCACTTAAATGGAACACAGACACAGCTCCTCCTGTCCCATTCGCTCTTAGGCAATTTTTGTCTCTGCAGAGCTCTTTCAATTCTAACAACTTCAGAACACTCTCTGCCCTCACAACATAACCTCAAACTCCAGAACAGACTTAGCTTATGAAGAGAAAAAACAAACAAACCAAAGGTAGAGGAAAAGGTACTAAAAGCATGTCATCGAACTGCTGATATAAAACATACAGTTACAATAGTCTGAATTCTAACAACTGTTAGAACATACAGAACTAATGGAAATACAGTTAAGTTCCTTCTCCTTCACCAGACATGCCTCCACATGGAAGCAATCGTTCTATTACAAAAGTACTGGATACTAGGCTACTGCTGATTCAGAAAAACTTTAAAGGATAACTTGGATAATGAAAACTGAGGATAGCAATTTACAGCTCAATCAATTCCAAGTAACTGCTTTCCAGAAACTGCTTCCAGTAAGAACCAAAACTACTTTCCTAGTATCTCATTGCACCACCTTTAAAGGTCTCCCAAACTAGTTCTGCACTCTTTAGCTGCTCTCACATTCTCCAGTTACAGCAGCAGTACTTAATAGAAATGGAAAATTGAAACAAAAGAGTTCTCAATCATTAACAAGGGCATTTGGACTGCAACTTTCTCTTAAATAAAATGTCCTCGGGCTTAATTTCTGATCTAAGTATCTTTTATCATGAGATCCACTGATAAAGATAACCCAACACTTACATATCATGATCTATGCACTCCACTACTTTTCCAAAAGCTCCTTCTCCTAAAGTCGCAACAATTTCATCTAAAAAGAACAAAGATAAGTTAGAATTATACAACTACTTAAAGGAGAATGAACATATTAATGTAGATTTAAAAATGTGCCATTACAAAAGCATAATTACTTTAAATTTCAGCATCAGAATGCATTATTTTATTGGACAGGAGTAATGAAAACAGTTAGCCAAAAAACTATCTCTTGTTCTAATCTGAAGTTCATTTACTAATTGGAACTTTTTGAACACAGTATTTAAATTCTACAGAAAAGAAGATATGCAAAAAAACAAAAAAAGCACAAAAAAAACAGAACAAAAAGAGCAATGAGATTTCTTTAGCCCCCCTCCTCTGACATACTATTCTAAACAGATTTTTTTCTGAAAAGTTTTTTAAAAGTGTTGAAAAATGTTCTATACATCTTGCTCTTAGAACGTCTCCACTTTCACAGATCAGGTGACCCTCCTCATCATCCTCTACACTCCTGGATCTTTTCCTTCGGTGACTCTTCTGGAAACGGCACCAAGATCGTCCAGCCAATCAATATATCAGAGTGAATTCAGGGCAGAATACGCAATTCATTCAGCGGGGAGATATTCAGGCATTCAGTTACACACCAGGCCACGAACAGTTGGCAGGAGCAATTTCAAATTCAGTCCCCAGAAATTCACAGGGCACAGTTTATGTTACAGAAGAAAAACATGGCAAGGAACAGATTTTCAGATAAATACTTAAAGTGATACAAGCAACAGAAAAAAAACAACACAATTTTGTCTCTCAAACAGTGGCTTAATTGAAGACAGATTAAGATTGCAACACTGCTATTTCTAATACTTTGCTAGCAAATAGCAAAACCAGTGTTTATTTACATACCTACGCTCTCCATCAGGTGAAATGTTTCTAGTCTTAAAACATCCACTCATGTAAACAATTTTACTTCCCCCATGTTTAGAGAGGGGAGAAAAATTACTCTGAAGTCCTTAATTTGCATTATATAATCTAATACACCTTGCTGTTCTACTGCAGAAAAGTGGTACAAAACACCTGGAGCTGTAGATGCATCAATGGGCATCATGACAATCGTGAGAAATCAGAGAGCACACCTTCAAAGAAGGCAAGCAGCAAACTTATCCCATCTCACTAAGACATTAGGTGCCATTAGCTGGGCACAAGGCTTATCAAAGCTTTCTGGAATTAGGTGTAGAATTGTTCACATCCATTTCCCAGACATGCACATTCATACTTTCAATTATGTTAAAAAGGCATGTCATCTCAATTACTTTTAGCAATAGCATGGATAGCATCTCACAGTCTACCTGAAAAAACAGAGCTCACTATGCTGAAAGCTAAGTGACAACTGTACTTTAAAACAGGACAGCTTCCTATCTTCAATTTCAAGACAACATTTTTCAGATCAATCCCAGTGATTTTGACTACCAACCACCTACATTCCCAGTGTACAACTAGTACTGATGATCCCACCCCCCACCCAACAACGATCCATGAATCTCAGCTAACAACATATTCACATGCTCCACAAACAGACTCAAATAAATACCAATCCTTTTTTAATCATGTATTTCTTAAAGTACCGTGGATCAGGAATTGCAGCTCTAGCAGTCATTTAAGAAGTCTATTACCACTAATTCATTAATAATAAAGTTAAAAATTACTCATACCGAATGCGATTGGTGACTGGAGCAATGATGTCTCTTATGCTTCCTTTTATGACTACTTTTCCTGCTCCGACCAGAGGATTTGCTATAGTGATGATGGTGACTCTTTTCATAGTCTCTGTGATAATGCCTGTGGTCATACACTTCACAGAAGTCATTTCTGTATTCCTCAACATATCTCCGGTCATGATGGTCTCTTTCATTTATGGCTCTATCGTCCAAATAATGACTGAAAATATATTTTAAGTGAATGTTCTCCACTTCAAAAACTTGAGGTTCCAACAAGATAAGTGACCTGAGCTGAGTTACACAGTATCTGTCTTTACAGCATAAATGTTTTTTTAATTGACTCCCTCCCCAAAAACAGTGGAGCTTTTGATGTTACTTTATTAGGAATTTAACACCATTGTCAGTCTCAAATACATGGCAGCCATCCACATGAACAATGTACGATCTGTCCAGTTTGTGTAGTAAGAAACTCAGACTTAAAAAGGAGAACCACTTCCTAAAATATACTGAGCAACTTCATTACAGCCTTAGAAGTCACATGACAAACCACTTTCAATACAGAAATCATCCCTTCTATGCTTTCAAAGCTCCAGGTGTTAAATAAAACTTAGAGACTGAGAGAAGTAGCATCATTCTAAGTGCTCTGGAACCAACATTAAAACCTCAGAGTATCTGGAACAAGAATCTTTTGCACAGAAAACAGACCATTAAGAAAGCTGCTGAGGCACAGAGTTCCCTCACTGCTGTACACCTACTCCTTCCAGCTTTTAATAAGCCTGAGTGTGAGCTTTTAAAAGAACTCCATTGGATCTTTTCAAGGAAAAAAAGAAAAAAAAAACAAGACAAAACAGAAAAATACATCTTTCCAGTGAAAGCAGTGTGGGAGAGAAAACAAATCACTTCCAAGTAAGTAAGAGAAATTCATACTTACCATTGTATTAAATGATTAAACAAACCTTCTCCTCCTTTTGTTCACATTAAATTAAAAGGCATCCTTTTCACTTGAAATTTAATATTGATTGTATTTAATACCAATATTTAACTGATACCAGTCAGACAAACTAGTAACATTTACTTGCTTTTATTCAACAATTTATATTTAGTGGTTCAGGCGCTGTGTTAACAACTACCTATCAGGCTTGTCTTAAGTGAGCCAAATTATGAGGAACTGACAGCTCTGGGCATTCAAAAACTCCTACCCTGAAAACACATTTACTTTGGACATGGTAAGAAACATTTGCACTGCTCAGTTCAGAGTCTTATACCTTTCTGAAATGCGACTGGGTTTATAGTGCTTGCTCTCTTGGCCACTGCTGTGGGACCTCTTTCTGCGCTTGCGGCTGCTGCTGTGCTTCCTCTGATCCCAGCTCCTCCTGTCGTCCCACTCAGGACAATGGGATTGCTTTGAATGCCTCATCTCCCACTGGAAAATACAATAATAATAATTATTAAAAAATCAACAAACACACGCGTAGGTGCAAGTCAACAATGGTAGTTTGATCAAGGATGCCAGAACTAAAAGACCCATTTTCCTCAGCTCCCTCCCCCCATTATTTCAGTTTGGCGAGCAGACACAGCTCCCTCAGCCCAACACTAACACTGTTACGAAACACAAATCAAGATTAAATAGGCCAACTCATCTTCATTTAATAGCTTCAAACATGTCATTAAAGCCTGTTTGAAATAAACTCTCAAGTGACTAAACACAATAGTATTCTTAAAGAGCCTTCTACTGGAAGAAACCTTCCTCTCCAAACACCCTCTAACAAGAAAACCTGGATTTAGCTCTTCCTACTGCATTGTAAAGTTACATGAAAATCAAGAATGCACAATCAATCTAAAAACTTCTCTCACTAAATTATTTACAGAACACTAGGAAGCAGACACTTTTAGCAGCAACCACTGTGAACTCTGATGGATTAACACGACTTTGGAGCCAAGTCACAACTTCTGCCCCTATTAGCATGCAGGACTGTGGGTGTTCTACAGTTCAGCTGATTAGCCAAAGACAAAACCCACCAGCTTCTGTTGCTGGATGTTAGGTGCAGGAATTCTTTGTTCAAACAGGTACATGCACAACTGAAAAAAAAAAAGGCAAAGTAAAACACAGCTGTAGAATTAAAGTGTAACAAAACCAACTGTTATTTGTTTACTCATCTGCAGCAGGAGTTTTTTGAAAGTAAGAAAAACCTTCTATATCAATTCCAATATACTCTAAAGAATGAATTTATACAAGATAATAAAAAGTTTCTGCAGTAAGCAGTGACAGTGAGAACAGTAGTTTAGAGACAATGACAGTAATAGAGTAGAAAAACCATGACTGTAAATCACGTGTAAATTGTGCAAATCCGTGTAAATTTACAGAGAACAATGCCTCTATACAAAGAGAAGGCATTAAGTTGGAAACTCCTGGAACATGCAAATGACAGGCCAATTCTGGAAACAAAAAAACCCCGTTTTTTGATACTTTCAGAAGATCTGTGAGAGGATGGTAATTTAAGAAAAAACCTACAGACATCTGCAACTATGTTTTAAAAATCAAAAACATACTAACAAACTGTGCACAATAACTGCCTTGTATACATTTTGGGTGAGTCATGATTCACAAAATCTTACTCACTTGTGAGATTCTAATAAAAACCAAAAATACTAATGTAGCAAATAACAAACAAAAACACCTAAAAAATTAAAACTGACTTGGTGTTTAATTTACGTGCTTTAATTTCCTCTCTTGTTACACAGCTCCAAAGCCATTTTCTTCTATTTTCATCTTACATAACTCAGGTTTTGAAGCACACTCAGGTTTCAGTTACTCTTGAGGTGCAGACCTCCACACACATACTCAGTTGTAGGTGAACTGAAAATTCTGCTTATGGTTGCTTGGGATTTTTTTTTTCTTTCCCTACCTGGCGGAAGGCAGGCTGCACTAAGGCTCTGTAATGAACAACTATCTAAACAAAATCACCATTAAACTGTCCTGCAGAGCAGGGCTTGGGGGCAGGAAGGATGGGTATTTGACACAGGAAACTGCAGAAAATGTCTGCAGTCAGTCTTTGTTGAAGACTAACTGCTGCTTAACTACAACCAAATGCACATAGCATTAGTGAAATTAAGAAAAAAATTGCAAATTCTCTCCCTAAAAGAGCCAAGTAAATTTAAATGAAGAGGAAATTGCCAGAATCGGTCTGAGTCCATGTTAAGGTAGAAGCCACCTTAGCATTTTTGACTACTGGGCTTTTTCTGATTTTATGCGCCGAAGAACTTCACTTATGTAATACTGACAGCTGCCACGAACATATGCATTCCTGTAGCATGTGGAACTAATCCATATCTCAGGCAGTTTTCCCTCCCACATTTCGCCATAAGGTTCCTCAAGCAGGAGCCATTCCCCTTTTGAACAGCTCCATACGCACAAGGGCCACCAAAGCCCTGCCCTAAGCTGCCTACACTGCAATTTCTAAATGCCTCTCCTCAAAATCTTGGCAGGCGGAGGAGGTCAAAGGCTTACTCCTTTGCGATGGCCAAAGTCCGACACCGCGGATCCTGGAGGGGACATCGCCACCCAAGCCAGGGGCACCGAGCCCATTTCCCTGCCGTGCCCGCCCGGGAGGTCTCCGGCAGGAAGGGCCGGTCCCCGCTGCCACCTGGGCGGGCGCCAGGCACGGCCGGGCCGCCTGAGCCAGCTCCGCCCGCCCCAGCCCTCCGCACCTCCGCAGAGACCCCCACAGAGCTCCCGTGCCGAGAATCCTCCTCCCCCCTCACCACCTCCTGAAGCAGCGCTCGATGCGCCCCGCGCCGCGGGGGGAGACAACGCAGGCAGCTCTCCCACCCCACCCCCCGCCCTGCGTCCCCTCCGTTTCCCCGCTGCTTCGTCCCCCTTGGAAACAGAAAGGAGAGAGGAAAAAAGCGAAGGCGAAAAAAGAACGAAGAAGAGCCGCCCTCACCACTTACAACTCGAACAGAAAGCGAGCGAGCTCCGTGTCCGCCCTGCGCGCACAGACAAAATNCACCCCACATGCTGGGCATCGACTGTACCCAAATGTTCATAGCTTTGTAAGCCAGCCTCATGGAGGAGTTCAAGCATTGAGGGCGAGTTCAGAGGCAACTCCAGAGCTGCGGGCCTGCTCTCCTCTGGTGCTTCATCAAACGCCTGTAGTAGAGCACAAATCACCAGTTAGTCCCAAATGCCAATGAATTCCTTCTCATGAACTCGCCAAAGGCAGCGTTTAAGCAGTTTGGTGCGTGGGTTGATTCCGCAGTTAGGCCTGGCTTCAGGCTGACAGCTCTCTGAGCGAGCCGTTCCTGTGTAAAAACGCAATAAAATGTTTTATCTGCTGGAGCAATTGCAAGGATTGCTGAGCATTCCTGACTGCGGAGCACGTGTGGGATGGCGGATCCCGCTGAGTCACGTCCGGGCGGAGATAAAACCCCGGGCCTGAGTGACTGCGGGGTTAATGCTGGGCTGGAAGGCGAAACTCGGTACCGCCAACTCCTCCTGCCACATCCAGACGGGATTTAATAAACCCAAAGAGATTGGTACAAAGTAAAGAAAAGCAAACTCCCAAACAGGGAAAAGTTGGCCTGAAACGCAAGTTTCAGATTTAGGAGCTCATGATGTTTTAACTGGGGAAAATCACAATCTCTGAAGGTTAATGGGTAAACTGAAAAATTCCTGAACTTAGTGACTCTTTCTCAGAATAATTTTGGTGAGTGTTACCTCTAATACAGCAAGGTTTTGCAGCTGAAGCAAAATCCAGAATAGCTAAAGTATAAAGTACTTATAATTTAATGAGTGCTGTTGTCTTTTTAATGTCAGTCCCAAATAACATTAGTAAATTGTTCTAAAATGAGAGCACACCTTTGCATTTGTGGTTTTAACATTTTTGTTAAAATTAATTTGCCAACAGGAGTAAGATAACCATTTAAACCTAGTTTGCACTATAGTGGAAATCCTGTTCCTCTTCTTCTGTTTTTTTCTTGGTTTGTTTTTTTTTTTTTTTTTTTTAAGAAGAGAAACTAAGATACAGAGCACTGACACCTGTTTGTTGCCCCCTGTATTTTTAAAAATCTTTTAACCTCATAATTCATGTTGTATACCAAATCAGTTAAAGCCAAATATGGCTTTGGTGCCATTGCTTCACTGTTTCTCATTTAGCACCTAAATAATTGGTTATTATTTATAAAATCTAGTAATATCTGCCAAGCATTAAGAGTTTTCCCAACATCCACTGGTACTGTCTGAGGAATTCTCTCAGACTGCAAGCAGCAGAAAAAAGATAGAAGTATAAAATTAAATTTACAGAGAGTGAACGTGCACCTGGGAAGAGGCAGAAAATATCCATGTACCTGATAATAGTCAACTGTACCACATAATTACAATTTTTCTGTAATTTCTTAATCCAAGAGGTGTGTTTAGGGAGACCATTTGGATTTAATGGAAAGTTTCTTGCAGGAAGGCTGATGACAAACCAGTGGCTGGTATTCCTGGCAGGGCAGAGAAGGATGTGACAGGATCATGCTGTGTTTTTCTTGCCTTGCTGCCTCTTCTAAGTTTTTACTGGGTTTTACCTTTGCTAATTTCCTCTCGCCTTATAAATGGATGACAGGGCCTCTAACAGGGTATAGCAGTTCAGGGACAATTTTGGGAAATCCCATTTAATGGGATAAAAGGAAATTAATGCAAAAGAGACTCTCAGAACTGACTACCTTTGGAAGCAGGAAAATTTTGGTTCTAGGATATTTTGGTTATCTCCTGTTAGGAATAAGGATCTTCAGCCTGGAATAGAAAAGGTAGAAATAACTATTGTGCATTATGAAAACAGAATGAATGGGAGCTGTAAAAATTTACTGGTTTCAGTCAGAGGCTTTCAGCTGACAGTTGAAAGAGGAATAAACCTATCAGAAATTCATAATTGAACCTTTTTGAAGAAGAAAAGCAGTGTATAAATGTTGAACCACCTTCGTATCAAACATATAAAAAGAAATTTCCCTCTGAAGCAAAAGCCTTACAATGGATTTTATAGAATGTAGCCTCTCTAGGCAGATTGCAAAGCAGTTTCAGCTCCTGCTCTATGTGCTGAACAAAGTGCTTTCAAAACCACCTCTGCAGACATTCAAAAGAAAAGCAGAATTGGAAGAAGTTAATTTTCCTTCCTGTTCAGGAGGTGGCAGTGGAGACACAGCAGCGGAGGAATTTCAGCTGGAATTTAGGTGGTGTCTCAGAGAAGGATAAAGGCAGGAGAAATTTACTGCCCATGACCACGCAATGTAGCACAAAGTGACAGTCCTTCTAGAAATGGCCATTTTTAAGTTAGGAATGAGGTGAGGACCAATGAAGAATGAAACTAGAGAAATTTAGTCTTCACAGAATTCAGGAAATTCAATTGAGTGTTGTTACAGCCACTTCTGCTGTCAGCCCTTATGGTATTTACTTTTGTTTATGTGAGATATCCTTCTTTAATTAGACTTGCAATGCCAAATGTATGCACAGCTTGTGGAGTGAGCAACACACAATGCAAGTATGTTTGAGATTGCTTTATACAGCACAGTACATTACAATTCAGTGTTACTGTGCTGCTGGGACACATTTCTGAGGGTATGAAAAGATACATTCAAACCATTTGCTTCAAAATGCAATTTTGTAAGGTCCCTCTTTCAAACGTCTTGTCACAGGAGGTGATCTATCCTCACAGCAGCTCTTCCTGAGATATAGATCTTATCTAGTTTTCTCATTGTTTGGATACAAAATCTAAAACATGGATCGTCTGCCTTGCCCAAAGCCTCAGAAAAACTCAGAGGCAGAGCCAAAAATTCCTGACTTTCAGTACTTCCAGTGCTGTGCTTGCTTTCTTTTAACTACAGATGAATTGGTTTTGTTTTTCCTCCCTTTGGTTACTATCAGAGGGTGGCTGATTAGTGTAGGGACAGTTTGTGGTAATTGGGAGTGGGGCTGCAGCTGTGAAAAGCAGGTGAGCAGCATTGACAGCAATGAGCCATGGAGTGCCCAGGTGCACTGACCAAACACCAAAGGGAGCAGAAGGCACACACATGAACCATGAGGGGTGTAAAAGGTTGGGCTAAAGAACCTAAAAAGAAAGATAGATGCTTGAAGGCTTCTGAAGTGATATGATGTTACTCTGTATGGGTTGAACTTCGTGAGGTTTTATGAGGATACTCTGTATTGTGGCCATCTTGACTGTGATGACATATGCTGCAACAGGTTAGCATTTGTGCTTTGCCTTAGTTGTTTATGGATTATCTACAGTTCCAGGGTTTGATTTTATACTGACAGAGAGGTTTTTTTAGGTTGCCTTGACTGTGTAGGAGCAGCTGTGTCTTTGCTTGGGAGCTCAGGAACAGAGTAATGACAATACTGTCCCTTTATGGGGGACCGAATCGGGATGGAAAAACCACCACGAGAATTTCTAAGATATATCAGGCAAAATATATTATTCATTTCACAAATCACTGTAACTACTGATCAAGGGAGCCAGTGTCCCAGATTGTTGTGGCATATGTAAATTCAAAGAGATAATAGGAGCTTGGATGTGTGGATCAGCAGAAAGGCAGAGTGAAAACCCACTGACAGTTGTATTTCCATTCCATGAGAGTTTATTTTTTAGAAAGAAAAAGTTTTAAATAGGTTTTTTTTATAATTCTTTTTAGATTATGCAGCAGAATAGAAAAAATGCAAGTATACTCAGCCTAGTGAAAAAGAACAAGGTATAGTTGTGGCTTAGGGACACATTTTCCTTCTTGAAGAGTTATTAGCATTTTTCTTAGAAAAACAGTAACCCAGGAACTTTGTGTGAGCCTGGGCACTTGTGTTCATTCCCATGTGCTCTGGGAGAAGTTGTGGCCAGGT
Organism: Dicaeum eximium; assembly: GCA_013396995.1. Classification (NCBI taxonomy): domain Eukaryota; kingdom Metazoa; phylum Chordata; class Aves; order Passeriformes; family Dicaeidae; genus Dicaeum; species Dicaeum eximium. The sequence goes on along the minus strand of VWZP01009947.1, from coordinate 1,178,512 downwards.
AGTAGGATGGTTCTCCCTGAGCTGTGGCCAGTGGCAGACTGGAACAGTCCCTGCTGTGCTGAGGGCGATGGGGACACCGTGCAATGACAGCTCACCAGGACTGTCCCCTCCAGTGGGCAGACTGGTTTCACTTGGTGATACAGGGATCACCTTGGGCTGAGCTGAGCTACTCTCCTTAACTGGAAGGGTCACAGGGATGGTTGAAACTTGGACTTTCCTCACTCTCTGTGGCACATCTGGGCCTCCTGAGGATTGAAATGTTTTCACCTAATAGAGAATTGGGGGCTTCACATTGGGAAGCCTGAATAAGCCACAGATTACAGGAAATTCAGCCAGATGATGCAACAGTTCCTTTTGGCAAGAGCTCTGGCACTGTGAGTAAGAACACTGCTGGCAAAGGAGGTTGCACATCCCACTTGTGCAGACTTTGGAGTCAGTGACACCACTCGCATCGAGCCCTTCTCCCTCGGTGACAGCAGGCAGGACCAGCTGTGCTGAACAGCAGTTACACACTCACAGAAACATCGTGGTGCAGGTGCCAAATGTTACATCACGGGAGCTCCACCACTTCTGTCTGCACAAGTTTCACTGCTGAGCTTCTTTCTTCTTTATTTAAAAGAATTTTAAGCTGCTTGAACTGATGACATCTCTTACTGTACATTGTTACTGAAATGGGGCCCTCATCTCAGTAGCACCTCTCAGTTTATTTGTATTGCTGTCAGCAGTACAGACATTAAAAGAACACATTTAAACATCAGTTGTACCACAGAGTTTTATAGAAACAAACTAAAAATACTCAGAGCCAGTCTCAGCTTTTTCCTCTTATTATGAAGTTTCCATTCTACAACTCCTATTTGGGAAAATACTTTGTTATGGGAACTGTGAATCTGTCTCCTTTCCTTGCAAGGCACATGCTTGATCTGCATGTGTGAGGATGAAGAGAGAAGCAGTAAAGTGGAAATGAGAGAGAGCAGAAACCACAGGTTTCTTCCTACACACATATTCATTAATTGTTGTGCAGAGTCAGGGACATCTCTTTGTATTTTTGGAGTTTCAAAGCAACGTGAGTTTCTTCACAGCCTATCCTGTAGAAATCTTTACTACATATAAAACCAAAGAAAAAAATCCACACAGCCGAGACTTTTTTTTTTTAATTATTATTCTTATTTGACACTCACATTACAAAATTTAGAAACCATAGACAGTTCAGGCAAACTGTTAAAACACAGTATAAATTAGGGGGGTTTAATATATAAATTCTATACATAGGTAAGTTAGCTGGAACATGACTGACAAAAGGATTTCATAACAATCTTACCACAACTGTATAAAAAGGCATGGGAGTAGGATGGGCACTATCATCATGAATGCAGGTTAAGACATTTTCCACAACAGCTATAAAGCGTAACAATGACCATGCTATTCTCGCAGTGTTTATGTGGGCTACAGGATGCATATTACCAATAACATTTTGCAAGATCTATGTACAGTCACAAAATCATAACAGCCACTTTCAAGTAACTTTACTGTTTCCTGCCTGTGCAATTAAGAAAGTTGTTGGTATTTGTTCTGGGAATTTCTGACAAAGTTACACGGTTTGAGTATTATGGATGGGTTAAAAGCTGGACTTGATGATCTTAAAGGTCCTTTCCAACCTAAATGATTCTACAATTTTATAATTCTATGGCAGAGGGATTTCAATTTGACCTGAAAATGCAAATCACAGCATGAATTTTTAAATTTAATGAAAAAGATACAGGAAAAGCACAGTTCCTCATTGCTATCACTCACATGATTAATATATATCACTCTTTTAAGCCATAGTTATTTCTTAACTTGATTATTTTTAAAACCTAAAGTGATCATTTAGTTCCCATTTGTCTAAGCACAGCTGTAAAAAGGAGAACACCAGAAGAACTGTAAAACTAAAATTTTGATATCTTTTGGGGTAATTTTTTGAAAGGACATGCTTTCCAGGTAGCCCTGGGCCTGTCATGCAACCTTTGAATTTCTCAGTCTGAAAATAAAGACAGTTCTGCTTACCCATTTTTACTCTGTGCTTTTAGGTCTGTGACTAAATAGTATCATTCTAATAGTTTTAGAATACCATGTCATTGGATTTAGGTTAAAGGTAGTTGATAGTCACTGTTGCTAAAAGTGAAAAAAAATCTTAAAATCCAATTTTTCACCTTTATAAGCTGATGAATGCTTGCTAAGAGTCCTGAAACCCAGAGGATAATTTATTTTCTATCTATGTTGTGTACTAGTAATGGTGTTTTTACAGACAGACCCTAAGGGAAGTACTTGTACATTTGTAAGAATCAGACTTTGAAACACCTGAATTTCTGTGTGTGCGTCTTTCACTAAGTTTTAATGATTTGGACAATTGTATTGGAACAATTCCTTCTGGTTCAAGGCAAGGACAGACAGTAAGTGATAACCCAACTTGGGCTACTAAAGAAATACAGATGATGTCAACAGCCTAAACTACAGCCCCCATTTTCTCTATTCTGTTTGCCCACAGACCAATCATCAAAAACCCATCATATATAAATTTCAAAAAGACTGGAATTTTAAAAGCATCATTCAATAATGAAAGTGCTGATATAGTACTGACCAGTAATAGCTCACTGAGGAAGTTATGTTGCTCTGAAAGGTAGCTGGAATATGTAATTTTCTGTTCAAAATTCCATCAGATGGGGCTTTGCACCTTTTAGAAGGAAGATTCCTTTACAAACATTTAATAACTTGTAGGACTCCTGAGCTCTGAACTCCTAAGTCTTCTGCATTCTAGGAGGCCTGGGAACATTGCTACACTGCAATATTAATCTGAGTTGGCAGTTTTAAGGCCATGGGGATGAAGAGAGAAGGGCTCCTATTCTGTTCTGACAGATCTGGAGTATGAATACAGAGCCTTTGTGTGGCAGAGAGCTAGAAAAATGTTCCTTTGGCATTTTGCAAGAGCTGTTTATGGAGCAAAATACCACTTCTGTGGAGGGAAAGGCATCAAGGGAGGAGCGAGCAGTCCAAGCCACTCTGAATTTACAGCTCTACAGCCTGGGCTGGCCATGGAGCAGGGCAGGGGAGCTTGGCAGGAGTGACTCAAACTGAGCTTTTTCCTGCAGCTGAGGCTGCAGCCTGAGTTTCAGTGTCTTGCACCCCGTGCAGAGCGTATGAAATACCAGCCATACAAGCTATTTGCTCCCTAGCTACACTTGCATAATGTCACAATGCAGGACGTGATGCCTTGTAGGAGCATTAGCTATAGTGTACTTAATATTTTTTCCCTATATGAAAATATGCAGAAAGAATTGTAGAAGAAATTAATACAAACCAGATTAAACTTCAGATCAGTTCCATCTAAAAAGGTAACTGGTTCAGCTGTTCGACAGAGCAGGGAACAGTGGTTTCAGGGGAAGGGACACACTCTAGCCAATATTAAAACAGAATTATTGGTAACATTTTCTGCACCAGTATTTCACTGTATTCTCTCCTGCCTTTGCCTGCCCAGCCACCATTGGTATTAATAGAAGATATTTTTTTCCCCTCTGCTACTATGCAGTGAAATATAAAAGTTAGCAACCATCGAAGTATTTTTCATAATTTTTAAAATACTTATTTTTCTGAGATCTTAAAATCTCTGTCAGCTAAGTAACAAATTCTTCACTGTTTTAGGTCCGCTAAAGAAAACCTCTTTTAGTTCAAAGAATTTTCTCATAATCATTCTGTTGGGTGGATAAGGAAGTACAGCAGGCTTTGCCTCAGGTGAACTTCCAAGAACTTTTCTTCAAAAGGGATGTGTCTCAGCATCAGGAAGCAGAGGGCAAGCTCAGCTGTGACTGTGCACTCAGCTTTGTCCTGGATCATCCCCTGCTGGTGCCTGTGCTGCCATCCCAGCTGAGCAGGTGCGTGCTGTTCCCCAGCCACACTCAGGGATTCCCTGCACCACCTGCAGAGGGAATTCCACTCGACAGTAATGTTAGAAAGGAGAATCTCTGAGCAGTAGCAAAGGGGCTTTTCCTTGTCACTCCCTAACCCCATTGTGCAACTACAACAATGGAAATAATCAGTTCACAATCAAAGGGGGTTTAATTTCAAATGAGAGAGTAATTTGAAACAGTATGGCTAATTTTTACCAGTATAAAAAGAGAAAAGAGTTCTTAAAGCCAGAAAGACAAATTTTGCTCTCAGACATGATTTAATTCATTGGGTCAGATTTAGTCTTTGAATTTGCTGCTGGAACTTCAACAATGTCAAAGAAAACTTTTGCTAATGCTGGACTTTGACCCTATTAAGTGCACCTCCCATCTGAGTTGCACCTGGCACAGAGACTACAACAGCTGGCAATACATTTTAATACCTTTGAATAACTAAAAACTGTACTACAGTTAATAATTGCAGGACTGCTCCAAAGCCCATCAAAATTAATTGGAGTTTTTCCTCCGGCATGTTGCTGTGCTTGGAATCAGTCTCATTCCATGGAACACAGCCATTGCTAGGCCAGAGACTGTTAACTGTGTAACATTTTTACATTGATATGCATAACTATCTTTTCTACTAACATGTCTTTTCAGTTGATAATTCCAGTTACATATTCAGTGATCTGAGCTCTGTTCTAAACTGGATTTACAGTCATGTGCAAACCAGTGCTCATGTTCTTTAAGAAAAGGTGCATATACTATTGCAATTAAACATGATGAAATAACCAAGATATCAGGAAGGGACAGGCTTAATTTTAAGTAAGTGATTATCTTATCACCACTGACCACACCATAAAATATTCTTGAGCTCAGAAAAAATATCTCTACATTTAAATTGTTTCTTATTTGAAGTGCTTTAGCAGCTGTCCACACTTTTGTAAAGTGATACCTCAGCAGAAGCTGAGATCACAGTTTGCTCTATCCACAAGGGGAGCTTACAGAGATGTACAACAGGAATGTTCATTGCCTAAGAGAGGGAATAGTGACAGTCTAATCAGGGTACTCTGGTGCACAGGATGCTCGAGTTTTGAGCCCTGAAAATTTAGTCGTGCCCAGCTGCCCTACATCCATGCACCTTAATTCCGTGATGTGATTGATACAGATGTGAAATTGAGGGCAACATTGTACGATTAAGTGTCCTTTGAAAGGCACTGAGCAAGTTCATCTACTGACTTCACACAAGCTGAAGGCACACAATTCCCTCTTTGCTTTCCAGTGAGCTTTATACCTAGCACTGCATTGCAGGATGGCACACTCAAGAAAAGGAAAAATGGGACTTTTGCTTCCATTCTGATTACACTGGAGGAGGTGCAGAAGTGATGTCATGTATTTGGGTCTTTAAAATACTGCTGTATACCAGAAGCTAAGTTAATGTTACTGCAAGACAGTGTCATATTCACATCTTACCAGCTTAGGGGTTTGATATCAACACTGCAGACCCAGAGGTGTAGCTTTGCTCTGTTCTCTGTGTAGCATTAGCTCAAGCAGCTGTCAGAGAGTGAATCCACTTAAAGAAGCAGAATTAGAAAGCCACAACATTACTACGAGTAACCTGTCTAGGTATTGGTCTAATGACTGCACACCTCACAGTAGTTTAGTGCTTGGTGGGAAGTGATCCTTTCTTTTCAGCATGGCAGGAGTTCTTTATGACTTTATAGCAAGAAAAATAGATTACTGGACATGTATATGTTCTCATTTTCATGTAATATTAACACATTTTTAGGAGAAATTTATTGCCCAAATTGTCATTCTTTGTTTTCAGTTGTACTGGTGCTTGTTGGTGAGCAAGGCTCTAACCCCACTCCTGCCAGGAGCTGTTCACCCTGGTCAGGGCACAGAGAAATGCAACCGACAGCCACAACTTAAGGCTTACATTGTTTCTGTTTAAATAGGAGTTAGCTACAAAATCGTTTGAAGACAAGCCATGTGTCCTGAAGTCTGTTTTTAAAAAGCACTGTCTTCTCGTTTGAAATTGTTTAGCACTCTCATCTCCAGGTCATTTTGCAAAGAGCAGTGAATGTCTCTGGAGATCAAATACTACAGATTAATGTGCCACACACCTCTATAAAGCAATAATTGCTTCACTGCTCCCCAAGAGATGAGAATGTTTAGCACCTCTGAAAAAAGACCTTTTAAATGTGTGACTATATAAAGGCTTAAGAATAATTTAGTACTTCTGACAGTCCCACTAAGCCCTTTATACCCACCTAGATCTGACCTTTACACTTCCATTTTAAGCACTGAGGTTTGAAAGTTTTGGACTACAAAAGTGGTTTAGTTTGCAACAGTGATAAACTTTAGGAGATATAATTTAACTTATAAAATTGCCCAAATTCATGGAAGGTGCCCCAAAATATAAGGAATTATAATGAGAAATCATATTTTAATTAATTGTGACAGTTTTATAATCTCATCTATACCAACCTCTAGTGGCTCATTAGAAAAGGAGTAAGGATTTCAATTTTAAAAAGCAGGTTTTAAGAAAGGGCCCATCCACCTGCACTGGGTTTCAGATAAGTGAAACCCCCATATTTCCAGTGTGAAGTCACACTGTTCAGAATATGCAGATAGTAAGAAAAAATGATCATTTAGGAAACACACTTAAACATTAGCATTGTTGTAGATATGGTTATGGTTATTGCTCTGGATTAATCTGAAATTTAACAGGCTTTTAATGGCTTCATTTTGGAAATGGTTCTGCCTGAAGGAACAGCTATATGTGTATAGTATCTCTGTACAGCTCTCAGCTCATGTACAAAAATTAACAAACAGCAGATTCACAGTATCAGCAGAACAGTCATCGTTCCGTGGCTGCAATGATGCTGTACCATCCTTACACTTAGTTCTTCCCTACAAAGCTTGAATAAACACATTTGAGTTTTATGTCCCCCTTGTCTGAATTCATGTGCTGATAGATCTACAGGAGAAGGAGACCTGAAGTTCTGCCTCAAGCCCTGTTTGCAAATCCAGAAGGATGCATCCTGCCCAGCTCAGCAAGCACAAGTGGATTCAGTGAGCCAGGCTGGGTTCCCACCGGCCATAACCCAACACAGAACTGCTCTGCAGACCCATCAGACCTGGAGTGCACCACACAGAGCATTCCCAGGCTCTGCACTCAAACACAGCCTGCCCATGGCTCCAGGGCAACAGCTTGCCCAGGCACCAACAACTTGGAGGCCTTGCAGAGGGCAGGAACAGTCCCAGTTTTCTGGCTGAATAGGCCAACACAGCCAGGTTTTGTGATTACCTTAATTTTTCAAAACACCACAGCCACTTGGAATCACCCTGTGGTGAAATAGAATTATTACTGATTTCAAAGAAAAGGTTACATCTTTCTCTTGTAGGGAGAGAAGGACTGAAACATCTGAAAAGGTAGCACCAAGTCAGTAATAAAAATGCAAAGTTCAGTATGATGTGGCATTTAGATTACATTTAAGCTTTTTGAGATATTTTCTGGGGCAGTTAGGAACATTCCTTCCACACACAAACAATAAGTCTACTGTTAGGGCTTAGTTTTGAATCTAATATAGTTGATTATCATTTAATGTATCTATTACAGTAGCACCTTGATTATTGTACAACTTTAAACACAAGACATAGTCCCCATTTCATGTTATCTGTAAGGAAACTGTGAACTTTACACCCTAAAAGTAAAAAAGACAACAATGGTTATCTGCTCATGAATGACAAATTCATTAGTGCATTCATTCCAGTCTGAAACCCTTTGTCTTCTTAAAGCATACCATGTAATTCCCAAGTTCTGAGCAATTACCCCCTATCCTCCTCAGTATCATGTTACAAAATAAACAGTACTGTGTTAATTGGAACCTGATAGAAATGGTAATGCAGTACCTTTTTTCTTTGAGTGTGATAAAACCCTTTAAAAGATGCCACTCAGCATCAATAAATGTAGGGAATACACTACATACATTAAACAGAGGTAAGTTGAGTCCAGAGTCATTTGCTTCTTCATTCAACCTCAGAAGTGGTGGGGGTGTCTTTAAGCAGCACTGTCAACCCTCTGTGCCCTCCTCAGACCGGCCCAGATTCACAGTAAGGAAAGCAACAACAGCGTTGGGAAGATTAACTAAGCCAGAGTCACACTCCAGGCTGTTCTCTGTAAAAATCCAGGGGGTAGGACAAGGGTCCCATGCTGACGTGGCCTGTATGTGACAGACGGGTATGTGAGCAGTGTCAGTCCTCATCCCTGCAAGCTCAAACCTGCAGCAGTCAGTGCTTTGTTCAACAAGGCTGGGGGACTGCTAATGCAAGATTAAGTCCTTTTTTCTTCATTCAGCAATTAACCAGATTGCTGTTGTCTGTCTTTGATTTAATTTTACAATCCTCAAAGGTTTAAAGAACTGCTGTCTGAAGCACCTGCTTCTGAAATACTCTTGTGTATTTTTGCTCTCCTTTTTTATACTTTTCCATTCTCTGTTGCAGTACCATGATTTTCCCTGCTCCTGGTTTTCTTGCATTTTCTTTCAGAGGCAAAATGACAGCGATCCTGACGCAGTTTGGGCACAGCCACAAATAGTCTGTTTGTCCTTCCTCTCTCATAGTTAGAAAAACATCATTGTGCACACAGTTCTGTTGATTTCAGTGGATGAATCCAGTTCATCCATCATATTAGGCAGTCAAAAAAACCCAACAAAAAAACTCCAACAAAAGAAATTGTCTAAATCCCAAACAGGCATCTTTGGAATCAGTAGTGCAAAATGTTTGCGGATTTCTTTTCCTTGACCTACTGCAATAATCTCTCAATCTTCAAGTCTTTCCTAAAATAGTGGATCTGTAAATGTAAAACATATGGACAGTTTTTAAAACCAGCAAATTTAAATGTTTGGGTTGTTTTAATCACTCTCTTCATATTCTCATTTCTATCAAACCATTTCACATCTCTTAGAAGAGCTGTAAACTGTTGGAAGATCCAATTGACCTGGGGCATTCTTCATCTGCATCAGGCTTTTGCATGGGTACAGCAAGCTGAGGGTATTCTTTACAGGGAGGATAATTTGAGATTAAAATCAGCTTTTATCAGTGCAGCCTCAGCTCTGCAAATTAGTTTTAAATGGAAGAGACCTCTCTCAGGGGTTGAGGCTGAAATACCTGCACTTCACAAGCTTTGGTAACAGAGCAGCTGTTTGGAGGTTCTTTAGAAATGAGCTGATAAATGAGAGGTTACCTTAAGGATTTCCACCTGTCTTTTTCTGTCTGGTTTTCCGGACTTTCACTTTCATAGGAAGCCAGATACAAACCTGGAAACGGTAAATATGTGTTATTTCCAACAGCATCAGTAACCCCCATCCCTCTGCATTCTTGTATGTCCTTTTGTACCATACAGAAAGAGAAATTGTAGAACTTCATGGTCCCTCAGGTAGCTGGTAATCAGTGGGACACTGATCTTAGGCTCACATGTCTACCTTGCAAAGCTGTTACATTAATTTTGATGGAACAATAAAGGAGCCCAGAGTTAACATATGTTAGCATGACCTTCTCACTACAATATTAAGCAGTTGAATGGTCTCTGGTTTTGCATACAAAGATCTGGCCCATTTCCTCTATCACAGCACTGCTACTCAAGAGTTATATGAACTTTAAAAAAGAGACAGCGAGAACTGACACCTAAACACATAAGCTTTTAAAAATTAAGGATATTCCCATCAAATAACACAACTTTATGTTCCTCAATATTTTTAAAGCTTATGGGGACATGGTATCTTAAATAGATACACAATACCATCAAGGTAAGAGTGAGTTACAGAAACCAGAGAAGGAATGCAGTGGAAGAAAATAAATCTGTCCTTTTTTCCCCCTGCAAATCTTTACACTGTAGGATGCATTTTATGACACCAAAATGAGTCTACATTGTAGAGTCTCCTCTGCAAAAGCTGGCACTGCATTAATATCTCACTGTCTTCACAAAATCACAGGCTGTAATTTGTGTTCACACACATTTCCTCATTTGACTGTTTCATGATAATTTTATTTTTAATGCTGGAACCATCTCACCAATCAAGTCTGTGCTACAAACGCATTGTCTTTTAATAGTCAAGTGTTGGCCACCATTCCTCCACATGGTGACAAGCACAGTACAGCTGCACTTCACATGCCACTGCTGAATCTCTCTCAGATATCCTCCCACCTTTCATTCGGGGCAGTTCTTTCTACTCTTCACTGCCCCTGGGTAATGGGAGAGGTTTCCTTGGCTTCTGCAAAGGGCATTTCATAAAAGCAGCTTGAATATAGGGAAGGACATGAGGGAGAAAATCTGCAAACAATTAGTGAGTTGAAGTCACTCTTTTTTAGTCCAGTAGCCTGAAAACTGTACTTTTACCCTGACTTTCATTTTCTATCCCTTTAGAGCCTAAAACAAGAAGAAATGCCTTCATCCTATCTCCTTTTGATACATATTACTTTAATCATATTAATTATTCTATTTTGTCAGTAATTCTTAAGATTTAGGCAGGATTTTAGAAGCAGTGTTCTGCTTTCTGAAGTAGTCTATGAAAGAAAAGCTGTCTGGCCTGATTACCTTGGATTAGTACAGAAAACTGCCTATAGAATGAAGAAAAAAATAAACCCACCACCAGAACAGCTTACAGGAAGGTTGCTATAGACAATTCTGTGTGTGACAATATATAGAGAGGCAGCTGACACAGACCACTATGAAGTGACACAGTCTGACATGCTGGATACCAAACGGACAAGGACAGAAAAGTATAAAAAGACAATCAGAGAAATTATTTCAGAACAGGGCTTTCACAGCTACAGCTCAAATGGACAGAAAAGGTTTTCTTAAAAATTCTTTTCTGTACATAACATGTCATTGCTGTAGAGGAGGAGGTCAGCTGGCCTCCACCGCCCTGGGCTATGTTTACTGAAGACATGACAGCATTGGCTGGTGAAAGAGATTAGCTCTGGTTCCATCAATCACAGAATGAGTGGCTAAGGGACAGCTGACATTCACAGGAGCCCATGACATGCTTGTGTGGCCCCTTTTTGTGATTAAAAAAATAGGGCTACAATGGCAGCTTCCTAGACAGTGCCTTATAAAGAAGCTACAGACAAGAGAAAAGCCACCAGGCAGCAGCTTCACGTGCTAGAAGGCTGTATTTGCAAAAACACATTGATAGACTGGGCATAAACAAGCTGTTTGGCAGGAAAGCTAGGAAACAGCTGGGACTGGTCAGTGAGAGAGATCACCAAAGCATGGATCAGGGTGTTAATTAGTAGTGATGAAGAGAGACCTTTTCAGTGATGAGTGATTATACAGTCTTACCATCTTCAGTAAAAATGGGAGCAGTGTGCAAGTAGTGGATGATGTTAGGGTCTTGCTCAAATGGACACTCCACTTGTTTCCATGTTATAAATTCTCCTACTTGCTTAGCCAATTCCAGGAATTTCTGTAAACATAAAATAACTCCACTCAGATATAGTAATATTACCTCATACTCAGTGTTTGATGGTCTGCACTGAAAATTGCAGGCTCATAGTCTCAGATAGTCCCTGGGCTATCGGAGTGGGATAGGTAAAAACATTTTTCAGATCTTACTTCAAAGTTGACGTGTCCATTTGGAAGGCGATTAGCACATCCCTCATTCAAAAAATAAATGTCTTTGATCAATAGGCTGAAGAAGGGGATCACAATCTGTGGAGAGAAATGACATAACAATTATCTTTTCAGTTCAGTATTTTCCCTGTATGAAAGAACAACTCAGTTGGGAGAGATGAGAATAAAGAAGTATTAACTTTTCAGTGTGCTGTGCACTTGAAAAGCAGTACAGTGACAGGCTGGCAAAAGGGCAGCAGTGTCTAGAGAGACCTTCAGCCACCAGGAGAATGTATGCTGAGATGAAAGTGAACTGAACACAATGTTCACTGAGCACAATAACATGACTAAGAAAATGCTAAAAGCCCAGCTTATTATCAACACCATCACTGTCTGATGACAACATCAGACAGCAAAGAGCAAAATAACATTGCAGAACTCTTCCCTTTCCTGTTTTGTCCTTATAAGATATGTTGAACATATAAACTGAGCACTTTAAACACAGGTGGGAAGCAGAGAACCAATATTGTCCCTGGACAAGGAAAGACAGCATAAAATTTGATGACCAAGGACTTGTCTACAAACAGTTAATCAGGAGCCATTTCATTTTCAACAGCTCCATGCACAGCTACCTCTTGAGGCATGTAATTTTCTTCCTGGTGCCTGATTAGTACAACCTGCTTCTCCAAATTAACCTGCAGACAACAGGATTGAAAATATTAAGGTGGTCAACAGGAAACTGCTAAGAGTAGCCAAACAGACCATTGTAGTTCTCAAAACTAGCCCTGGCCATCACCCAGGGCTGAGTGGCATATAGCAGTGATCCAAGCCTTCCCTCTAAACCATCAGAGTTGGGTCATAATTTGCTATAAAAGAAGTCTGCGTAGGACTCTTGAAATTGATGGAATTACAAGCAGGGATAAATAAATTTTATGGCACATGTTCTACAGCAGAAAGCAGTAACAGGGTTCCTGAAGGGCATCCTCAACCTCAGCAGAGATCCAGAGTGAAGCAGACTCTCTCAGGGTCCTTTGTCTCACAACTCAAAGGGAAAAGAAGGATAACACAAAGGACCAGTCCATGGAAGCTGCCAGTCAAACCTCAGTCTGCCCACCTCTCCACAGTGACACGGTGACAGCAAAGGCTGCCTGGGGGTTTGAGCTGAAGGTCAGCAGCTGCCCCTGTGAGAATTTTCCTGTGGCAGCAATGGCTGTCTTTTAAACCACCAAGTACAAACTTAACCACCATGAACATAAAAGAAAACACACTGCATGGCAGTGTCCAAATGTTTCCACTGTATATTAACTGAACTGGAGCTTATTAAGCAGCACCAAAGCTGAGCCCTCATGGCAAGCAAGAACAGCTAAGAGAGCAATCCTTTAGTTAAGTATTTAATGTTATTCCATCTCATGCTGTACATCAGCTGTAACAGGATAGTAAGTGGACCCAGAACAGGATTGTCAGCTGTTATTTTTCAGTCTACATGGATGCTACAATGCTGTGATGCTCCAATGAGTGTGAACAAGTCATAGAAGTGAAAATATGGAGGCAAGGAGTCCACAAGCTACTGCCAGTGTGTGCTGTGAAAATGGAAGCCAACTTCTGTTCCAGCTAAATTACCACATCCAGTAAACTTTTAAAGATCTGCATCTCTGCTGGTTTTCTTATGGGACAGCCACAGATAAACTCTGTAATGTCACTGCAAACAGCTGTAAAAAAGCCTGGACTGATGCTCCAAGAGCCACTGGATACTTATTGTGATACATTCCACTGATAAAACTCAGGAATGAAAACAAATTATCCTTATCCTCCCAAAATGCTGAGCCCTCCTATTAGGGTCAGGTGGAACAATTTCTAGTCAAACTGACCTAAGTGTGTTTCAGGATTTATTTTCGTATTACCCAAACTAGATCAGTCAACCTGCAGTAAAGAATACAACTCACTCTATGTGGTTTGTTTTCTACCAAAAATGATGATGACTCTGTAACCAGTATGGTCTCAAAAGGTGCAAAGATTCAGAGAGCTGGAGCCAGACATTGATTCCCAGCTAGAAATCACTGCCAGGTTCTGTCTACATATTTTTTTGCAGGCAGATGTGAGCTTGTTCTGTCCTGCTCTACTGCCTGGGAGAAAGGTCAGCACCATTAGTGGTACTAAACATGAAGGAAAAGCCTTGCTGGGAGGAAAGGTACACAAATGTGGGCTGGATGCCAGGCTAATACAGCTACAGAGCCCCCAGTCAGCTCAGAACATGGCAGAGCTTGTTCTCCTCTCATCCAAAAGGTGCTAAAAAGACACACCCCAGGATAGCAATTCTCTACACATTTCTATGGAATTGCTGTATTTTGGTCACCATTTATTTTCCCAATAAAAATATGTTACCCTGTATGTTTTGCTTTCCAAATTTCTGTAGGAAAAACAACAAAAGTGGTTACAATTATACTCTAATACTGGCATCACTCCAGGCACTTTGCTAGCATAAAACCTGGGTTAGTGCCAGAAACTCATATTTCTCTCCATTTTTATCCCTCTTCCATGCCATCCAACCCACCCACATGCTGAAGGACAATTGCCTCCTGCAGAAAGAAGGAAGTTAATGAGATCTGACGTGTTCTTGCTCCCCAGTATCAGGCAGCAACAACACACAGCGCTGTGCTGTACATATTCCCAGCATTTCCAAACCAGAGCCATGCCATGAGTACAATGCAGTTTCCCAGTGGAATGGCTTCATTTTGGAGCTGTCACAGGCCATTTGACTGCACAGACAAAACCAGACTTACTTACTAACCAGTACACCCCTCTGCAAGCACAATTCAGTTTGAAGATAATTTTATTCAGAGTGGGCTTTGCTATGAGTTTGCCAAGAAACAGTGTAACATCTTCTATCAAAAAGAAATGATCATGTTCTTTTGGATGTATTAAAACAAACAAATAAATAAATATAAAATAAATAAATTATAATCTTGCTTATAAAAAGAAACAAAATTCCTTAATCCTACAGAAAGCATTACCTGATCTGCTGTATCTGACAGTGTAAAATACCCAGTATGAGTAGCTACCAAATAATATCCTGGAGCATTTTCTTGAAATAATGTTGTCTACACAAGGAAGATGGAATATGAGCTTTTTCTGATGTGAAATAGATTCCTTTCAGTCTAATAACCTCTCTGCCATCAGTATTAACCAGCTGGGGGTAGAGATATGACAGAGATTGCTAACTTCACAGGAAATTAAGTCAAACAATAAAGCAACTGGTTTGAATATCTGTGCTGGTTGCAGAAGAACTAAACTGCAAAAGCATCTCAGACTGACAGGTCCTCGCTGCAGTGTGTGAGAGTTGAAAGAATTGCTTTTTGCAGTCACAAACATCCAAATGATCTCTCCTTTGCATAGAGAAGTGCTTTTCAGAACAACTCAGAGTACTTCCATTGCAGCTGAGTCAGCCTGCCACCAGATGCTGATCTCATTTCCCTGTAAATGCTGTGAGATTCCATTAGCTTCAGCAGATTTACATCAAATTTACAGGGGTGTGAGATTAGCATCTGGCCTCTAGTGAATGAATATTAAATTTCATATTGTGCTTGTTCATGCAGCATCTACTTTAGCTTTGCCATGCTTAGTGCAGAGATTACCCATTTATGACTATGGGCAATTGCAATGTAAAACATTGCATATACCAAAAAAATAAAGAATTGAATGGAGGAATGAGAAAATTAACAAGAAACATATCAGGGCACAAAACAGGAGGATCCTACACTCTAACATCTTGTCAGTCTGATTTTTGCAGCATCAGTGACATGTCAGAAAGCTCCACATCTGCCATGAACACTGATAAAACACTTCAGTTCTTGCTCACTGAGATGATGTTGGCAGCAACAACCAAATGAAATGAAAATTCACAAGGACAGAATATTACCCCAAATGTGGTGCAATGGATTTAGACTAGACTCCCTTGCAGGACTTGTGGTAAATCACCTTTCCCTATTGTAAATGGAGCTCCACATCATCTCCATGGCTGTGCTCTTTGCTCTCCATCTCACCTCACACATCACACAATAGGGGCCTCTGTGCCAGAGCCTGGGGCACAGCTGTAACAAAGCACAGCTCCATCTGTGTCTGCCAGGCTCATGCTCCACCACCAAAATAAAAGTATTTTCAGTCTGGAATACCTGTTCCACCAGGTTTATCAATCTAAACAATGTGAATTTTCCAGGGATGTAGAGACACTTGCAACCAAGTACTCCATGCTGTGTGTCCTGCCCTCTCTAACCCTCCCAATGTCTGACAGCAAATCCACAAAGATTTGCTTCGATCCTATCCAGACTCTTTCAATCCCATTTCTTTTTCACATTTTACGTTTCAGGTTGCGTCTTGAAGCACACAGGCCTTGCCCTGGTGACCCATGGAAGGGAGGAGAGGATCTGCAACAGCTGTTTGAGCCAGGGGCTCCCAGCAGAGCTGCACCCCCCGTGTGGAGTGGATGGGATGGGGTCACACCCACCTTCTCCCTGTTGCTGTGAGCGGTCAGGGACCTGTGGGCAGCCCCCCGCAGCGCTGTCCGGTAGTTGTAGAAGTTGCCAGTAGGGTCCATCTGGTGCTGCATGCACAAAACAACACACCTGGGTTAGAAAGTAGCCTGGGCTCTCTAAAGACAATTTTACACTCAGTTGTAGCAAGCCCTGAGCAGAGCAGAGCCTTCATCTTCAAAATGTACAACTTCAAAATCCACATGCCTGCAGAACCCCGTGCACCAAGGACAGAGGTCTACAGCCCATGGCTGTTCATAGCTCTGATTTTTCTACTGACAGCTTACTGAGCTTTTATGTGAAGAATAAGCACTGCACATTCATGTGTGCCAGGTCCTAGAATCCTCAGTACAAAATACAGCCTTGGGTCTTCACTCAACCCCCAAGGTGTAGACTGGGAGCTTTACATTCAGTATTGTGCCCATGGCTAAACAAAACATGCATCAGTAGAAGCACTGTGGTGTGCATATAGGTTCATACTTTGTTTCTTTTTAAATTTCTCTTATTTATTTGAGTACTCTGAATTCCCTCTACATATCATCAGCTTTACACCCTCCTCACTACACTTGGGATATTTTAGCTTAGAATCAGGCTCTCTGCCTGTGTCTCCAGACATCTCACACCTGGATAACAATGTAAAATTCCCAAACAAATATATCCTGAATATAATTAAAGCAGTACATCAGGATTTTTTTTTTTACCTCCAGAATGAAAAATTTGGCTGTTTTCACTTTTGACCAAGTCTTCTTTAGCCTGGAAACTGGACTCATATTCATTCCAGCTATGAGTGAGAGAGAAAAAAACAGAGCTATTGATAAGAGCTGGGTTTCCATTTTCATCTGTGACAGCTGATGGAAGACCCAGTTAGAAGCTGTACTTACAAATGATTGCCATCAGTGAATTAAAATTCCCTATGTTAAAGCACTCTCGGGCAACGTCAATGAAGAATTCGATGACTTGTGCTCGCTGTTTCTTTTTTGCAGGCTGTAAATTAAAATAAATTAGTATCTGTAATGAGCATATGCAGAACTGGAGGTCATCCTAAGCATTTGTTCCATGCATAGCGTGGCTTCATGCACAGCTTGGGCCATCTGCTTTCAGTCTCTGGCCCTAGTTCTGTTCCAGCAATCCAGTGGATGCTGGTGACTGGCAGCCTCTGAAATCAAAGCTTTCACTGCAGTGACACAGAAGAAATTCACGGCAATTCCCAGCCCCACTGGCTGTTTCAGTGCTGGAACAGGCAGCCCAGGCAGCCCTGAAGCAGAGCCTCAGCTCCATGCTGGCCTCCCTCGAGTCCGAGTCCGTGGGCTCATCCAGCACAGACATCCCTAAGGGCAGGATTTCACACCCCTATAACAGCAGCATCTTTGACTCAGAAAGAGCTTGTTTCATTCCATTAATCCCTTTCCCTTTTCTGTCCCTTTAGGAACTCAACCAGACCAAATGATAGCATTTTAAATACACATTTTAATTGGACTGGAATTAACCTATCTTTTCCAAAGATGATCTTCAAATGGTAATTCTTATGTGTCACAGGCTATCCAGGCTCTTTAAACTATTATTATTCCTCTCTTCCATACCCTTTTCAAAGAGGAGAACATTAATTTAATTTTGATTGGACAAGTTAAACAAACTAAAACCACTACCAAGTTAAGAAACAACAGCCACAGCTACACTGATGGGCAGCAGGACAGAGAGCCATGCAGTGGGAATTCACACACACAGCACAGCTTTAGGGTGACAGATAACAAATATGGCTCTGCTAGAATCTTTGCCGGCAGAAATCTCACAGGATAACTCAAGGCTTTTTTTCCTCTCTTTTTCCCTGCAGGGTTCATTATTCCACACTGTGCTCCTACTACATCAAGAGAACAGTGCCTTCCTCCCTGTGCTGCCACCCCTTGTTTTGCAATATGTTTGTCATTTATCAGGTTGCTTCTGCAAGTGCAACACTACTAAAACCTACCATCAGATGCTTAGCTGGGTCATAAGAAATAAATCCCCAGGACTGCTTATTAATATAAAATCTCAGAGTGGTACTTCAGGTATGTGGTAAAACACAGCCCATACTTGTGACTTACCATGCAAATTTCTGTTGCTACGAGATAGCAGAGTCTGTTGAACCATTTCACATAGGCCTCAAGGTTATTTGTCTTCTTCTGTTCACTGAAACAAGTCTGGGGGGAAAAAGCACAGAAAGATATAACTGTGTTCCAGTGACCTGATCACTAAGATGAATACTGCACTAAGGTAATTACTGGCCACATCTCTCTCGTGCTCAGGGAAGACTGTGCATTTAAGGGCCCCCTTTAAAAACCCAGTGAGTGGCAGATGGGGTCTAGCTGGGTGTGTCACAGTGCACAGTTCACACTGGTGTCCAGAAAACAGCCCCATTTTGCCTTCAGTGAGTGTTCACTGGGAGTCTGCACTGCCCCTTGTTCACTGGGATATGAACAGCTGAGGCGTTGCAGGGTTTGACATCAACAAGGACGTGCAGACAAAATAAGACAGGCACAGTCTTCCACAGCAGGCTCAGCTGGTGGCTTTGATTCCAGGATTTCCTCCACCTCAGTAAATAAAATCACCCACAGCCCTTCTCTGGAGGAGAGGGACCAGGATTTAGTGAAGTGTACAAGAGATAAACAAGAGAAAACACAGTTCTAGTTGATTTTTATGAAAAAACCCACTATTTTCCTTAGTGAGTTTTCAGAAAAACGGGTTCTTAACACCCAGCTCTGCCTGGATGGCTGTGTTTGAACAGGTCACTTACATGCCAGAGGCACTCCACTGATAATAGCTATTACAAGAAGCATATTTTTCACTTATTTATATAAAACTTAACATAAATTCCCATAACTGATACAAGCTATGCAAGCAGATACTTGGCTGAATTCTTCCAGTTCCTTTGTCATCAACAGAAAATTTGATTTCAGAGGAGTAATAGGGCAGTTCACACAGCCTGAATATGTTGCTTGGGATTGTAAGAATTCAAGTGATTTTCCCAGCTTTAAATTCTTAGACAGTCCATCTAGGACACTCAGCTCTCTAAAGTTCAAGAGATTTTTCTGAACATTCAGTAACATCCACTAGAGGGTACCAGAGAATACTGATTTTTGTTTTATTAGGACGATTATTCCCCAGAGGTACCATACACACATGCCACTAAAAGGAAAATCATAATGCATAAGCAAAGATCCATTAATGTCAGTGGGATCACCCATATTATGTAAGGTAAACCAGTGACTAAGAACCCCTTCAGAAATGTGACTTAATATGATTCCCAAGGTAACTCAAAGTAAGAAAATATTCAACTGTGATTCTGTATACAGACATGTTTAGGAACAGAAATCACAGTACCATGCTATGGAGGAACAAAGCCTAACAGGACTGAAATTCTGAGCCACTTTATGAATAGACTACAAACACAATAAAAGTGTATTTTTAAAACATCTCAAAAGTAAATGTTAGCAAGCAGCAGGTAAATATCAAAAACCCAAAGGAAACCCAAATCACCCCCAGTCTAACCATAGCAGCTGCTTTTCATGTGCTCTGTTTCTTATTTCCTATTACAGCAAAAAGTACACAAACCCCAGGTTTTGTTCTGAAAATAGTATTTCCATCTCAGAACTGTTGTCCTGTGCCAGGGCGTAAAAGCCACAGCTAATAACACAAAACTTGTGAAAAATGTGCAACAGTAAAGTTGAGACAGACTGCTTTTTAAAGGTTAAGCTTTATATATGGCATCAATATTTAGCACCTCCTAAGCATCCTCCATCTGCAGCTCAGAATGCTCGATAAACATTCATAAGTGAAGCCTTTGAAGCCCTCACACAAGGAAGATGTTTAATATGATCTCCAGCTGGAGGGAATTCAGACCTGAGCCAACTCCCTGTGTTTGACAGGGATGCTCTTCATGGGTCAGGGAATATGACTCCACGTAAGGGTTGTGCTGCTTTGTCCAAAGACATGTCCAGAGAAGGGCAAAGGAGCTGGGGAAGGGTCTGGAGCACAAATCTGATGAGCAGCAGCTGAGGGAGCTCAGCTTGGAGACAAAGAGGAGGAACCTGCTTGCTCTCCACAGCTCCATGGAAGAAGGTTGTAGGGCAGGGGGGAGTTGGTCTCTTCTCCCAGGTAACAAGCAGCAGGACAAAAGGAAATGCCCTCGAGTTGTGCCAGAAGAGGTTTAGATTAGATACCAGGAAAGATTTCTTCACTGAGAAGGTAGTCAGGCAATGGAACAGGCTGGCCAGGAAAGTGGTGGAATCACCAGCCCTGGAAGTGCTCAAAAAAATGTATGGATGTGACAGCTGGGGACATGGTTTAGTAGTGGCCTTGGCAGAGCTGGGTTAAGGGTTGGAGTCGATGATCTTGGAGGTCTTTTCCAACCTGAACTATTTTGTGATTCTCTGTGCAGTGCTCTCCCCTGGGCTATATCTTGGCACAGAAGCTTTTCTAAATCAACCACATAGAGCATGAAGAAAAGCTCCAGACTACCCCCACTGTGATCAGCCTTGTTGACTTCAAGCCCAGGTGGCTGAAATCTCACTGTGGCTGGTTTGGTATCTTGTGTTCTGACACACATATGCTGCCTTGGAGTTCCTTTCTAAGGAATGTCATCAGTGCCCAGAACACCTGGAACTCCATCTCTGCCTATTTCCCTCATCCTGAACAAACTGCAGAATCTCCACAAGTCCAAGAAGAGAAGGAAAGGGCCCAGTGTTGCACGTTCCATCCATCCATCCACCCACCATCCATCCATCCATCCATCCATCCATCCATCCATCCATCCATCCATCCATCCATCCATCCATCCATCCATCCATCCATCCTTTCACCATTACAAGCTATTTTGGTGCTCTTTGTGCAGCACTACAAACACAGGTCTTCCTGATACCTTTGGCATCCAATGAGGAAATGCAGCCATTGATGTATGATCTCAGTGGGAATGTATACACAGTTCAGGGCAAGAATTTTCCACCCTTTCTTTTCAGACAGCATGTGAAATCTCTGACTCTCCCTCTGCAGCTAGGAAGCCTCTTTTCTTATTGAGGCACTCACTGAAATGTTACTTCAAACCTCAGTGGAATCAGTGGAAAGACTCCAAGTGCCTTTCACAGCCTTTGGATGAAGCTCTGACCAGGCACTCCATTCCCTGTGGTGCTCTGGGTTATTGTGTAGAGAGAGAAGAGTGGATTCATGACGCACTGACTCATTGCTGTGGTGTCTGGGCACACACTGAGGCCATTACATCACATCCCCAGCCTTTAGTCCTTCAGCAGAGCAGCAGACATTCCCTGGCTGTGTACAGCCACAACCATCTGTCCCAGTCACAGCAGCCTGGGAGGAACAAGCCCCAAAGCACGTCGGGGTGGTGGCCAGTTTGTCACCAGGGAGGAATGGCCAGCACGAGCTCTGCCAGCAGGTTGCCATCCTTGCCATGACACCACAGGTCACAGCTGGCCCATGTCAGCGTGTGACTCAGGCCCTGCTCTGGGCACCTCCTCACAACTGGACAAACTGTGGTCACAGCAGACACTTTGTGTGTGGAGAAACCATACCTTGGTGCCATCCAGAGGGTCCTTATGTACAAATGCCTGCACAAACTCCTCAGGTCCAATGTGACTTAGTCTTTCCTGTTGAGGGTAGGGGGGTGGAAAGAGAGAAGGAAAAATAAGAAAGCACCCCAAAATATCTTGTTTCTCTTGATAAAACATGGTTCTTTTCTGTCAGCTCTGAGTGGTGTCACTGAACTGGTAGACAGCCAACCAACCAGACATTAAAATTCATAATAACAATTACAACTATGTCAGCAGAAAGATGAAAATTAGAATAAATACATCTCATTACTGACAAGCCACAGTGAGAGTCCCCTCCTCTGTGTTGGATGCACAGATCTTCATCTGGGAGCCAGCAGACATCAGTTCTGTTTGGTGCTCCCTCAGACCTGCTGTGCTCCAGTACTGCTCAAAAGCCAAGTTGTTTCCCAGCTGTTACAGTGGCAGCAATGCTGTTTTCTGGAGTCCACAGCAATCCAGCTGCCCACACAGGGCTCTGCCCCGGCTCCCTGCCCACCGACCCTCAGGTGCTACCCAGGGTGATGGCTCTGGGGCACTGGGTGAGAAAGGCACTGAGGATGCACAGGACACATGAAAGGCTTTGCTTACACTGGAGAGTGTCCCAGGCACTAAGCAAAACACGAATAAATAAAGTATCCAAATCTCTCTTAGTAAAAGAGGGACCACCTCCAGCAGTTCCTGAAAAAACATGACAGCTCCAACAACACACTGACCTTCCTGCTAGGCTTTTCACTCTCTTTAAACATGTTTATTAGAAAAATAAATATTTTCAGTAGGTTTTAGGCCACAAAGGTATTTCAGAGGAGGTATTTTGGAATTCCTACAATCCAAACTGAGAATACTCAAGCAACAATAAAATAAATGGTAATTCTGGTCAAGGGAAAATTTTATGTCTAGTCCTTTTTGTCTGGGCCTCTCACCTTAACACTGATAAGTGCAGAGGGCTCTCACTAATCAAAAACTGTTTTAAATAAGTACCAAATAATTCTTATTAATAATTCTAATCAAATAAGCATCAGACAGTTTCAGTGCAGAGCACTTGATGTATCAGACATAGCAATGAAAGAAAAGGTAGAGAGAACTGATTACAGTACAGTGGAATTAAAGCTGCATCTGTTTTGAAAAGGCAGTGATGCCTCAGTTACAGGGAATTTCCCTTGGAAGACAGCTGTACTGTGGAAGAGGAAAAAAAGCAAGAAAAAACTCCATGCAAAAGGATTTCTACTCTCTGGCTTAAGTTATATAAAGCAAAGAGAGCCAAAGCTGCCTGTTCTGAAAACTAACCATTCCACGTCTTGACAAACAGAATATAAACTATCTTCAGAAATCCGAAGGCTGATTTCTTAATACTCACTCCAATCCACAGTGAGTTTCATGTTTTGTTTTTCCATCCTTTCCCTGAAGGATGAGCAGAGTCCACAGGAGCACAGGCAGCAGGGCACCAGAGCAACAAGAGATCTGCAGGTGGCAGCAATGTTTTATGTTCTGTGCACATCCAAGAGGTCCGTGGGGAGGACCTGACCCTGGGAGAACGGTGTGCAGCACAGCCAAGGCTTCAGCACTGCAGTTTTTCACACTAGAGCCTGTTTGGGAGCAGACTGCAGCCCAGCACAGGGGGAACAGCAGGAATTTGTGGGGATGGTGTCTGCACACCCTTGTATGTCCATGCACGAAATCCCAAAGGGAAGAATGAAAGCCACATCAGACAACACTGCTTTGTGTATCTGGAGAAATGGGTTTGAACTGCTAAAATCCCTTCCAAATTTATAAAAGGGTTAATTACCAGCCATTTCAATAGCACCTGCAGAGCTTGTGGGGCTCAGAGCACCTTAGAGAAGTGACATTCCTGGGACTTGACTTTGCTGGGATAGGATTCTCATTTCACAAATAAGCAAGCTGAGCACAGTGACCTGCTCCAAGCTGCACAGGGACACTCTGATATATAGTTGGCTTCCCAAACATCTCTTAACCTGTCAAACCCTGCCTCCTGCTGCAGTGCTGATACAGCATGGGATGTGCTGCAGCAGTGCAGACATTTTTTGGTTATGTCTGGAATACTTAGCAGCTGATGGCTTAAAATAACATCTCTGGCTGCAGAAGTTGGGAACCATTCCCACTTACCAGCTCCACATGTGTCAGCTGCTGAGCCAGGGTGTAAGGGTCACTGCAGACACTCAGGATTTCTCTCTGAATTGATGGAGGTTTAGTTTTAAAGGCAACCAGCTTATCAGAGACAGCAGTACTGATCTTGACAATCCCTTCTTGCCCATGGCTGAGGGTTGCAAGCTTCTGATTCAGGGCTTGCAAAAGCTGATTCATCTTTTTCCAGTAAGCCTGGAGAGACAGGGAGAGAAATATAAGCCACCCAGAAAACTTGACATAGGGATGGATTTTTGTGCTGAATTTTCCTTTCTGCAAAGTACTGCTAAGCCAGCAACAGGTTACCATTTTAATTCCAACAAGCCTATTTCAGAATAACCAGTTGGCTTAATTACAATTCTGTGCTCTGGACGCAGAGACTGCAGTCAAGAGAAGAGGCAGGCAGGACTGGTGGGTTGGGCTGGCACTGATACTCCAGATTCCTGCCAACATCAGGGTCAAAGGAGAGGCAGTGCTACAACATGAGTTACTGCAGCTTTCTGGAGCACAGCAGCTTTTGGTACCTATCTTTTATGTCAGCTACATTTTGGCTGAGAACTCTACCTGTTAATGCTGCTTTGTCAACTCTTATTTATTAGGAATAAGAAATGTTTCTAATGCTATTTTCTCCATCCTTTTGACCTGAATGCAGAAGAAGCTCGCAGCTGCTTGCTACCCAGCTGGAGTGGCTGGAGCATTGTGTAGCTTTGAGTATTTAATATCCAAATGTTAATTGCTACTGAAGAAAGCTCATATTGTATTCCAAGCACAGCCATGTGCTCAGCAGGATCATCATTACCACCTTGCCCAGGTTGTTCTCAGAGCTGGAGCAACTCTTCACAGACAATGAGTGGAGTCTCTGGCCATGGAGGATGGGCAGAAAGAAATTACTTCAACTGTTCATGACTGACAGATGCAGACACCACCAAACTGAGATAACAGAACTGGCAGATGGGTTCTAAGGATGAGGTTAACTGGAAATGTCCTTGGCTAGACTGTGCCTCACCACCAAGAACAACACACACCTGTGTCATGTCCCAAGCTGGATGCAGCTCAAGTGAGCCTTTGGGAAGGAATCCCACAGTTTAGATCCAGCCCCTGTCTTCAGAGTTTTGCAGTGGATAGTCTTCAGTGTTAGGCATTGACAGCATTCATGTTTTAAGTGTTCAAGGAACCAGAAACCAGAGTCAGGGCTCTTCTCATCTGCACAGAAACCAATCTGCACATTGGAGTTAGCACCTCCTCCTACTTCACAGTGAAGAATAACTTCTCACATCTGCCCTCTCTTCCTTACAGGGTAGGAAAGGCTGGAGACCGTTAGAATATCCCAAGTGCTTCAACTTTTGCCACAACACTTTGTAACTTTTATGCAGCTTTTCTAACAAAAGGTTTCCATTGCTCTCTTGGACTCACAGTTCTCTCCTTTCACTTAAGGAAGATGCTCTCTTGAGCTGGGCTAGAACGTGCACCAGATAAGCAGGATGTAGTCAGGCTCTTTTTTATAAAATGGAGCTGTTAAGTGTGAAATGAAGCAACTAGCCAGAAGGCAGAAGGGGCATGTCTTGGAGAATGACAACACACAATGTATTTGGAATCAAATCCTAAAAGTGGAGTGAAAATGGACTGAGAAAAATAAAACCCCACTCCTTCAGCTTTTATCTGTTACTGATGTATATTAGCTCCAAGAAAGGCCTTCTTCATGTAATTCCTCATGTCAATAGGTGG
Organism: Dicaeum eximium; assembly: GCA_013396995.1. Classification (NCBI taxonomy): domain Eukaryota; kingdom Metazoa; phylum Chordata; class Aves; order Passeriformes; family Dicaeidae; genus Dicaeum; species Dicaeum eximium. The sequence goes on along the minus strand of VWZP01009947.1, from coordinate 1,153,014 downwards.
TCACACTTTTGATTAACAAAGACTGTTCTGGACCCAAACTCCAGCACCAGCTAAATATTTCTCTGTTTTACATCCAGGTGTGTTTGCAAATCTCAACACAGCTTATGAAGCTCTGTGAACACAGTGTGATTTTTTAGTGAAAACTCGAATAGTGACATATTTTGCATTTTATTAACTTACTTTGTAAATGGGAAACTCAGTGTTTTGGGGATGAGGGGACAGCATTGAAAGCCAAGCCTTCTAATGAATATAAAACATCTGGCTAAAACACTTGGCTGGAAACCCAGCTCATCTTTCTAAAAGGAGTTTGGATGAAAAATCTTGGACCAGCCATGTCTATGTGGTATCACATTCTTCACAGTTTGGACAAAAAGCCAAAAAGCTGCATAAAATTGCTTGAAAGACATGCATATTAGCCAGTCTTTCAAAAAATCTTTATCAAGATATCTAGTTTCACTGTATTTTGTAGGGAATATGGCACAAAAAATATAGAACAATAAACAAAGACTCAGGTAAGCTAACCACCTAATAAAGAATGGAAAAAAGGAGATGCACTTAAAGGACACAAACAATTTTACAGAAATCAGAGCTCTTGAAGAGACTCACTGGAAATCAGTTGGGTGCACCCTTGCTGAGAAAGCTTTTCTGTGCACATTGAGAGAGAAATAAAAAAAAATAAAAATCCTGCTTTTGCCCTTCTAAAAGCCTTTCCTGCTTTCTTTAAACTACATCCACTGACTGAAAACAACATTGTTCATTACCTTCAACGTGCTGGTAATTATCTTGCCACAAAGTGACCCCCCACCGTACAGGGGCTACATGCTGGACTTTATCAACCAATTTCACTTCACTGCCACATTAACAGTCAAAAGAAGCACACTACTGTTTAATATTTAAAGAAAATGTTTCGTTCTTAACTAGGAAAGTTCCTCTGAAGACAGCAGGCCTCAGCAGGTGGCTTAGGAGCTCAAATTTTAATTAAAATTTCTAACTCTAAATGCAAATCACAGCACTTACTAAGAAATGCTTCTCAGCATGGACACCTTTATAAGCACATCACAGCCTTTAGAAAGTGGACTGTACAAAGGACAGGAGCAGTCACTGCAGGGGAAAATCCTGCACTGACCTACATGGACTGGATGACATCACAAATGTTTCAGTCTTTAACTTCTGTGGTTCACAATGGGAACAAGTTTCTTCCAAAAAACTAATGGCCACCATCACTCTTCTGTGCTGTCCCTTAAAAAAGGAAATTTGCATTCGGAGGATATGAGCTGTTTCTTAAATTAATTATTGATTTTGCTCAGGCATAATCACTTGCAATTACAGTGCCTAGTAATATCTGAAAAACAGTGATTTGAAACTAATGTAGTCTGAGGACCCCCAGGGCACCCACAAGGATTTGTACACAGCTGTGCACACTCCAGAGCAAAGGTGTGCAGTGCTTGCTCAGGTTAGGCAAATAAACCACTGCTCTGCATGCAAAAAGTTGATTTATAACATTTATGGTTCTTCACCAGGGTAACTCCTGCTGTTAAAGAGCACATGCTAAGTCCCTGTTCTCTCCCCTTTGGTTCCTTCTTTCCAGTGGACACAATTCTGGTTGGTCTTGTAAGGGTTTCCTTAATTTCTGATGCTGAAGGGCTGCAAGACATCTTTGCCATGGCTGGCCAGGAGCAAGTCCATTGCCTCTTTCCCTTGAGGCAATTCTACTGCTCTGGTTAATGGAACTAAAGCCACTTTGGCTCTTTCTGAGTTTTTTGTTGCCTTCAGCTCCACTGTCTCACAGCTTCCCCGTCCTACCCGTTCTCTCCCATGGGCTGCCCAGCCCAGCCAGTCAATCCCTGCCAGCCTGCAGCTCCCTGGAAGTGCCAGACACGATGCCAGCCCAGTCCAAGAGCAGCTGTTTGCATTTATGACATATTTCAAGTGCATGGGAGAGCCCAATTTCATTTTTGTGTGCTGCAGCCCTGCTAATTCCTTCTGTCCTCTCTCCACTCTTCTCTCTCTCATCCTCATGGGTATGTTCTTGTTGTTCTACTGGACTGCACCCCTCTGTGGCTTGAGGCCAGGCCTTCATGCAGCCAGTGGAACTGAATTTTTCCACATCCCATGGTTAACCTAGAAGTAATTAGAGACTCCCAGTGTACTATTTGCTTATTATTTTCATGAACTTTGTGCTTTTTTTAATGTTTCCAAATTAATTTATGGGGTTCACCCACCTGAACTTGCAAGCAGGTCTCCCAGAGGCTCCATTCACTGTGACCCACTGTGCCACACACAGAGCTCACATATTTGAACACCAGGACCATACAGAGCTCTAGCCTGAGTCTGTGCTCAGCAGGCCACACACTGCTGTCCTGTGCCACCTCCATGCTCCCAGACAAGCCACATGTCCACTAATATTGGTATTTTCTTTAAATGTAAGAACTTGGATCCAGAGAAGCTGTGGATGCCCCACCCTTGGAGGTGTTCAAGGCCAGGTTGAACAGGGCTTGAAGTAACCTGGTCTGGAGGAAGGTGTCCCTGCCCATGGCAGAAATGGTCTTCAAGGTCCCTTCCAACCCAAAGAAGTCTGTGATTCTCTGATTCTAACCTGGGAGATCACAGCTCTGCTGCTGTCTAAATTGTCACCAGCACATTCAGTCTATGCTATGCCTTCACATATTCCTTCTATAAAATGGGAATGTTGTTATCCTGTAATTCGATGTGCAGGGGATAAATTCCAATGCTCACTGCTCCAGGAGCACCAAAAGAAAGATCTGGCTTTCAGGGAAGATACTACAGGTTTTACATGTGCAGGGGATAAATTCCAATGCTCACTGCTCCAGGAGCACCAAAAGAAAGATCTGGCTTTCAGGGAAGATACTACAGGTTTTACATTATTGGAGAACAAAACTCTGAGAGTATCCAGGAAGAGGCATGGAACAGAATGCAGGAAAAAGAGGAAAAGGGGAAACCAAGTAGGAAAATGAATTTACCATATCAGCAGAACATCCCAAGTCAGGCATCCTCACCTCATCACATGGAGCTATCCTGTGAATCATGTCCTTCAGATGGCCAATCATCCGCTCCTCCTGAAAGTCATATGGGAATGTCTCTGTCCACTCTGTCAGCAACTGTAAGATTTTGGGTCCAAATTTTCTGATTCGAGCCTGAAATGCAAACCATTGAATGATGGACAGGGATTGAAACATGTTTACTCATTAAAGTCTCTCACTTTGTGTCCCTGAATGTGGGGCCAGGTTTTCAAAGAAGGCATTTGTGTTGCACCTGCAAAACCTGCACACATGCATACAAAGAGTGTGGTGCACAAATAATACATTTTGGCATGCAAAATGTACCAGAACTCAGGTGCATGCACAACTGCCTGCTTTACATGCAGATTTAAGTATTCTGCACATGCAATTGGCCTGTTTATGGTTGGATGGACATTTTGTTGGTGCAACCTTTATACCTTTTTTAAAAACATCTGGCCTTTCTGCTGATTCGAACCATTTGTTCTTCCCTTTTGTACTTACAACCCTTCTATATTTTCATCCTCCTCTGAAAAACTGCAACGAATTTCTTGACCAACAAAGAGGTTTTTTCTCCTTTGCTTTCTGGCTATATGAAAAAGAACTGCTTAGTGACCAGTGGCAGATGTACAATGAAGAAAAAGATGAACAAAACAGCAGCACTTTTGTAACTTTACCTGGGCTGCCAGTAATGTTGCTCTCCTCCCACATGAGCCCAAGGTCATGATGGGACAAGGACACTCACATAGCATACAGCTGATGCCCACTTCTGGTGGAGATTTATCTGAGGATGTGGCAGTGGGAATAGTCAGGATGGGGCAAGGAGGGAAATGCAGGGAATGGCACAACTGGTACATTAGTGTTATCTCAAAAGACAGCCAGTGCAGCTGCTCCCAAAGCTTTCATCCTCCATTATGTGAAAAGGAAATGGTGTTAAAAAACAAACTGCACTTTTATTTACAGAAAACACAGACCGAAACAAACAGCCTTCTTCTGCATCCCCACATACTGCAGCTGAAGTGTACCCTGTAATCATGAAAAATTATACTCTTAAGCTCCCTGGCTCTTTGTTTTTCAACCAAGATGGTTAAAATGCATATTTCAGCTCTCCACCAACAACAGGTTTCAATGAACCACATCTCTAAAAATAACTGCTGTCAGCTAGCATTAAGCTCAGGCTCAAAGATCAGCAGGTGGCTGCTAAAGGGAAAGCTTTATTGGAAACTACAAAGGTCTGGAGAGACATTTGCTCCAGCTGTGTAAACTGCATTACGAATTGATGGAGAGGACTTTGTGCAAGTCACAGGACATGGGATGGGAGGTTGCTTGTGTACAAAGTTTTAAAATCAGCCCCACTCTCGGGAACACAAAATCAGCTGTGTCCCACCAGCCCTGCGTTGCTCCAAAACCCAGATGAACTTCAGGCAGATAAGAAGTCTTAATAATAAGACAGTGTTTTTCATTTCTTGAAAGTTTAATGAGCAGCAAAACTTTGCAATGCTCACATTTAATCCTCCTAAATTTTTATCTGTCATAGAATTGGAGAACAGAACCCTACACCTTAGAAAACTTGTTTAGCATGGTTCACCCCGTACAGGTATTTCTATTAACAGTGACTGTATGGGTAACCCAAGTCTGGGATTGCTGAGTATTCTGGAGAATGGCTCTCCACAGTGAAGGCAGAGCTCCTCCCACTCATGGAACCAGTTGCCTGTGCATAAACAAGCCCATAGTCAGATGTTGGTGACTCAGTATTTGATGCCAAACTCACAGTTTCAAAGCTGGAAAGCCTGATCCTGAAAACCATTTCAGAATTTTGGGGTTTCTGGAAATTTGCAACAAATGCACATTTGTCCCCCTCTACTGCTCTGAAGGTGCAGTTCCTGCTCCAGGTAATGTACTGAACAAGTGTTGAGAGAGAGCTTGGGCAGAATCCAGCACTGAGCAGCATCCAGTGGGACCCATCACCACTGCACTGTCTGTGGCACTGTCAGAGGGTGCACATGAGTTGCTAGGAAATATTACTGTACCAGGAGCAAGAGAGCAAAGGGGCAGAGACATTAAGTAAAAATGGGAGAGAGAGTGGTGTGTGGACATCTGCACTGGACAGTGTGTGAGGGTTACATCCTACCTCCTTGCATCCCACAGGCTTCCCCAGAGCCTTAAAGAAGTTAAGAAGGAAAGTCACCTGGGAAGACTGAGACAGGGGGAAAGGGAAAATTAGAAGAAGGTTTGAAGTGACTACTGCCTGCAGCATTGCTCTCAGATGTGGATACCAGGATGCCTCAGTGTCAGGATCTCAGTGGCAAGTCCTTCATGAGAAAGGTCCATTCAATCTAAAGAGAGGCGAGGGACACACACCAGAGCCCCAGAGTCCTCTACCCATTGAAAATACCTCACATTTTTCTGCTGTAAACATAAACTAACCTTGTCCAGCACGGGATCATCCAGCCGCTGCTGCTCAATGCACTTGTGACAAACTCGGGACAGAAGCTCATGGGGTTCAATGAAGAGTCTGGAGCTCAGCAGGAATGTAAAGATATAGGCTTTCTGCAGGAGAAAGACAAGTAGGCTTACTGTAAGCAGCCACACAATGGGTAATAGTGACTGTAAAAGCATCACAGCTTTTTCATTTCTACTTGGCAAGACCTTTTTATCTAAAAGACACAGCAATTCCTGGCCCTGAATATGGAACTGATTACACCAGGCACAGGGGGCAGCAGCATCTGCTTCCTCCACAGCATCCCCTTCCAGCCCTTGGTTGCCTAAACCCTGGACAAACATCCAGTGAAGAGAGTGTGCAGGAGCAAACTCAGGTACAGGAGACAGCACAACCAGGATGCTGGAGAGAGTAAAGAAAAATGGGCAGGAATTTGTGTTGTACTGGGTTGGGAGCTGCAGACACCCCCACGTCAGCCACATCTTGCTATTGCCCTGCAGATATCACCCAGCCTATTTTAAGCAATATTTCATTTATTCTATTAACTCCCCAAATTTCATTTCAATCAGCCAGGTCATATCATATGCAGTTCCACATCTGTGAAGCTGTGGGAAGCTGGATAAATCCTTGGATTATTCAAATTATTCCAGCAGTGAATTTAAAATACATGCAATGAAGTCTCAGTTGTTGCATCCTGACCCCTCCTTGCATCCTTGCACCTGAATTATCTCCTTTCCCCCAGCCCTAGCCATACTCCCAAGCAGCAGGTATAATATTACATATCATACATTGCCTAATGAAAATCTCACTGCCTGATCTGTCCATTACCTATTTTTATTGCCTTTCTGTTCCTTTTTTTTTTTTAATTGAGATGCTTCTTTATTACTTATTTTTAGCTGATCAGAAGCTGAGCTCTGGGTAATTTAAAACATGCTGCCTGCTCTGCATTGATAACTTTCCCAGTCTCCTCAAGTACCCAGAAGTCAATGCTCCTCTGTGCTTTGAAATAAAAGCCATGGAGATGTATTAGCACTTAAAAGTCTTCCAGTCAAACTCTGTCTGAATTCCACTGAGGATGTGCAAAATCCAGTGAAGTCAGTAGCTTGCAGGACCATAAACCTGCTTCCAGTTTAGATCCTCATGCTCTTGGTGAGGAATCACTTAATTTCCACTGATAGAGCAAGGATTAGGATCTGGACTATGCTGTCCAGTGACTGCAAAGTTGTGAATACAACGCCAGGTAAATTATAAACCCACCAGAAGAAGGATCTCTGTTGTCACCAAGGGAATGCTCTGTACATACAGGCAAACCTGGATGAGTTCAGCAGCCACTGAAATTCAGCTAATTTAATGCCAGTTCAGACTTGGGAGTTTTTTGCTTCAGTTTTCCTCTAAACCTCTCTGGGAAGCACTGCTATTTTTGAGATGCTCCAACTGCTACATCACTAATTCATCACCACGACAGCTCCCCCCCCCAAACCCTGTTCTCTTATTTAAAGGCAGTATCATCTTTGGGATCTGCTTTTTCATGGGAGCAATTATAGAGCAGTGAAACAGCATTTAAAGCAATGCATCAATTTACCAAGCTTTAATTGTATGCAGCTTTTAAATGAGCCCTCTTAATTCAAAATTTAACACATTTGCACTTTTGCATAAAGTGCTGCCCCAATTCATCAAAATTAAACCATTTATTATAGTGTGAATTGCTTACTTCAGGGTAGTAATCAGTGGTAGGTATCAGATGCTGGATTAGAGCATCCAGAGATGCTGAGGTAAGGTTTCCATCCTGGAAGATCAGTCCTCCTTGTTCACCTTCTTTCGAAGTATGTAGATGAGGGCTGAAGCCACATGGGGTAAACATACTGGTGGGACTCAGCGTTTGGGGCATGCCTTCCTGCAACAGAGACAGGGACAAGACCCATCAGATCCACAGCCTTATCTCTCTTCTGGCTGATTTGAACAACACAGCCACTAATGAGAGCTTCCTGTTCACAAAATTAAAGTGATTCCTTCTCGATAACCTTCATGTCCCTTTCATTGCTGGCGCTGGCAGATCAGCCTGCAGTGGGCAGAACACAGAGAATGGGACATTCTGATTTATGCTTTTGGGCCAGGGAGTGATGGCAGCTACTTTGTGTCTGTGATGATTCCCTTTTCACTGCCATCTCTGGTCAGACCCACACAGGAGGGGAGAGATACTTGGGACTTAAACCTCAGCAGGTTCTTGAACAGGAGGAAGCAGTTTGTTTGAACCTCTGTCCTCCTGACAGTGAGGCAGGGAGAATTTAGGGTGTGAGGGAGAGAAAAGGGGTGCCACCTAGAGCTTGCTCGGGATGGACCTTGGAGAATGCCCTGTGGCTCCCTGGGACAGCAGAGGTGTCAGGGTGAGGAGATAGAAGCAGGAGCAGAAGTCAGCTGGGGGAGGATGGAAAAGCTAAGGGAGTTGGAGGAAACAGAGAATGTGGGAGCTGGTGAAGAGATTAAATAGCAAGGAAAAGAGAAATGAAAAAGGGTGAGAAGGCAGACACCTGAACTATATTTGGAGCCTGAAGTTAGTCAGTCCTAGATCTATACTTAGGTACTAAATAAATGTTTCAAAGAAATCCTGAGCACTCATCGCCTTCACTAGAGCTGCTCTGTCCTCAGCACTTCTGAAAAAGAGGCCAGGCAGACTCTGAGCCCATATCCCAGATTCAAATCCCTATATTTCACTTATCTGGGGTTTTCGGGTTGCATTCTAGGTTTTGATTTTATCTAGGTCTTGATTTTGTGGTTTACAATCGGCTTTCAATGTTCCTCCTGTTGAGCAAAGTTCTTTTGGTTTTGAACTGCTGCAGAGGGATGAGAGATTTTGCCCTGAGAGCTTTAAAGCATCTCCAGCTGCCTCTGAAATCCCTCCTGGAAGCTGCTCCTCTCTCAGCTAGAGGCAGCATTACAGGACATGGATGGGAAGAGAGCAGTGTGTGCTCCCTTCCAGGTCTGCAAATGCATCATCCAGAGCAAGGGACCCCTCTGTGACCTGACAGTTTGTCTCCATGTTTGATTTTCCCTCATAAAAGAGAGGACAGGAAAGAGATAAGAGAAGAGCACCAGAGCCAAGCAAGATCTGCACCCCGTGCCCTGCTGAGCCAGCACTGACCTCCCATGGCAGAAGGCCCAGGGCCATGGTGACAGCACTGCTGGGCACACACAGCCAGCAGACACACCTTGGTTTTTAATATATTCCTCTGCCCTTTTCTGTATTCTGTTCCCTCTGCTTTTCTGCCTCTTTACTACCCCATACAATTTCAAAAGCTGACCCATGGATTTGGCTTAGAATTTGGAGTTTGCCTTTCTCCCTGATGTCTGTCAGCAGCTGTGCTGGCCCAGGCAGTCAGCTCAGCTCAGCTCCAGGTACAGCTTGTTGTCCTCACTCCTGCCAGGAGCCCTTCCCTGCCTGGTACAGCCCATCCACTCCCCCAGCTCGGGGCACCCTGGGCCACCGAGGAGAAGGGGATCATTCCTGTAAGCCAGGCAGGGTGTGAAGCCCTGGGAGAGGCTGGGAGCTGAGTCCCAGCTCCATGGGAGATCAGGCTTTACAAGCAAAACTTGGATGACTTCATCCTTCAAAGGAGGGACCGTTCCCTGGAGCCAGCAGTTCCATCACTTATCTCCTTCTGGGTGGCTCACACAGGCTGCCTCTGGGATTTGCAACCAACAAAATGGAACCAAAATGTCAAACCTGACCAATTCCTACCTTGACTGGAAAATAAACTAGATGTTGGGTTTTATTTTAAGGACCAGAATATGTAAATGCCATCCCAGCCAGGATGGAAATTGAAGCATCTAGTTTTAATGAATGTGCAGATGTGCCTGTTAATAAAGCTCTGAAAGCAAGTAATTGCTGCTTTTTGTACTACACAGCTCAGACTCTGTGTAGTAAATGGGAAGGACTGCCAAATCCCATTTGTTACTTCTAACACACTCTCTGTTATGGCTTGTTTCTATGGCAATAATCCTAAGAAGGATTTCATGTCCACATAGATCAAGAAATAAATCTCATGGACATACAGCTGTCTAGATGAGGAAAAGACAAAGTTAGAACAGCTGTGAACTTACAGGACACATCCTGGATGCAGCATAAAACAGAACTCACAACTAATGATTTATTCGGTGCAATCTCTCACTGTCAATGCCATTTTTATTATCAAATAGAAACCATCTAAACAGGATATTGCCTGAACTTTTGCATCTTATTAAATGAGAAATCTTGCTGAAATACATGGTAATGCTTTAAGAAAAAGTACATTTTTTAAAAGGAAATAAAACAGCTGTACAACTGTCACTGACACAACTTGTCTTGAGTATTGCCAAGAAATTAAATTTGACTTTTTTATTATGAAGTTCCTGGTCTAACCTCAAGTTTTCAGGCAAGGCATGTGTCATATCTGAGCTGGTGCATGATTGCCACCTTACTTGCCACCAAAGAAGACTTGAAGGTTTTAGCAGATGCCTTTTGCTCTCTTTTGTGTTACGTTCACAGCAGGATGAGGCCAGCTGTACAAAGGATAAAAGCCTCTTGCTCTACTAAGCTCAAGAATAACTAACATTAGCATTTGGCAGACGTGAATTTGGGACAGGGACTTCTCTGCTCACACCACCTAATTTCTTTTTCTGTTCATACATTTCCAGAGTTCTCTTTTCAAGAGTACTAAATAGAAACAAGATCTTTCTTTGAAAGAGCCCAAAGACACAGACACAGTTCTGCTGTCAATCTCTTACAGAATAAAGAAACAAAGGACATACTGAGAGGAAAACAAACAACCAACCAAGGAGATTTGTATTCCTGAACTCTTTGGATGATGGAAAAGGCAGCACAGACAGAGGCAGAGCCTTCCCTGAAGTGACAGGATGGCAGGCAGCACTCCCAGGCTGCAGCAGAGGAATCCCAGCTCAAGAGAAAATCATCCCCTGAGCACTGTGGAAGAGGGACCTGGAAAGGATGTTCAATTTCCATCCTGGGATGTTTTCAAAACTCAGCTAGACCCGACTCTGAGCAAACTTCAAGCCCTGCTTCAAGTGGGAGCTTGGACTAATAGTGCAAGCAGTCACTTCTGATTAGCTTCTCTAACACACACATTTCCACTCAAGTATTGCCCCATTTCTGAGCTTTTCAGTATAAACCCTGGCAAAATGGGCTTTGCCAGGGTTTATACTGAAAAAAATTGACTCCAGGTTATTAGATATTTGTAAAGAAGTCCATCTTGGCATAAAGTTTTTTTCCACTTTTCCTGGAAAAACCAGCTTGAATGTGGTAAAAATTACTCCAAACCTCACTTGAAAACCTCTTGGACTTAAACTGAAGTCAATGAGATTTAAGCATGTAAACATTCAGCAGGTGCTTCCATGAACTTTCATCCAATTCAATACACAATGTTTTGCTGTTCCTCTCATTTCAGAAGCAAATCTGATGCCAGTTTCAGTTGATAAATGGTGCTCTGGAGAAAGTGAGATGGTGAGATGTTAGTGAAGGGCAAACTTCCACCCCCAACATGCAAAATGACTGATGATACAGGTAGCTGCACACACACAGCATTTAAACTACCTCTATGCTCTGAAGGGCTGAGACCAGGAGATAGGAAAATGTTTCTGCACTGGCTAAAAAGACCAAAAAGAAAATCCAGGGGCAGACTCTTTCTGGGACTGGTCTCTGTTACACAGAACCTCCCATGAGCAGAAGGCAGGGCATGTTTCTCCTTCCTTGCCTACAGGAAAACAAGGTGATAAATTGGAAACAAAAGCAGATTGGACTCAGCACTACCTGGAAGAAGGAACACCAAATGCTGCTGGGCTGGGCTAGTAACATTTTGTGTTAATTTTACCAAAATGTTATGTCCACCAGCAGAGCCCAGAGCAATCAGCACCACCATTTTAAAATAATGGCAACACACCCTTTTTATCTTTCTCCACTGGCCAGCACCGCCCAGTATTTCAACACAGTGATGAAAAAAGACATTAACACTTCTCACTACAAATGATGCTGCTTACACAAAATATTTCAGGACTTGATTCACTGAGCTAAAGCATGGAACCAAAGGATCACCAGTGCTTGGGAGAAAAGTTACCCACAAACTCAGCACCTAGCTACATCTGCAAGTGCCTTGAAATCTCTGGAAAACCAGTGCCCAGACCTGGCAGACTGAGGAGGCCAAAGGAGCCCTAAGCAGGCACGTGGGACCTCTGATCTGTGGCAAGGGAGGTTCCAGGTGCCAGAGGATGGCTGCAGGCTGCAGCTCTGCCTTCCTGGGCCAGGAGGTGACCTGCAGCACAGCCACGAGGGCAAACACCCACCAGCATCCCCAGCTCCACCACTTGCTGCTACAATGTCCCCACGGCAAGTACAGTTAATGCCTACGTGGACACGAAATGTTCAGGAAACATTTAATGTGGTTTTCAGCACCTTTGATGTGATAAGTGTTTTATCCTTTATCAAAAACCTAATCACACTGTTTACTTTTGATCTTCATTTCATCTCAGCCTTCCATCTGCTCTGCCTCTCTCAAGGGGAAACAAGAGTTGGTACCATGTGACAAAAGGAACGGGGCTGCCCTTATCTTCCCACCCACTTAACTTTTGGATTAACCAAATAAATAAAAGCCTTCCCACTTCAGGGATGAAAGGCACGAGCTTCTGACAATCTTCCAGCAGAATTACAGGACCTAGAGAGGGTGGTAAGGGAAGGTTTGTAGGCTGGGGTACCCATCTGTGCCATGAGGGAGGCTCCAGTGTCACTCAAGCAGGTCAGCATTCAGGGAGCATGGGCAGGGGACAAACCAAGGGTATGGAAGACCCAAGTCTTAATTAAGCATTAATTTGGCAAGGAACAGACTTTAACAAACATACCTAATCCAGAGTGAGTTGGGAATCAAGATAGGAGACATCTCCCACCCCATATCAATCCTGCAAAATCTTTTCTGATCAAACAATCACCAAAACCGTAACTAAAGGAAGACAGCTTGCAATAAAACATTTTGGAAAAACACCTTCATCAGTTTTAGTAAGCAGGTCTACCACCCAGCCATCACTATATGGGGAACAAATCCTGTCCACAGTTCCTGTCAGAATAGCACAAGACACACTGAGGTCTCATCAGCCTCACTACCTGCCCACCACTGTCACACAAGCCCCAAAAACCACTGAGCTCAGCAGAAACTCCAGTAGCAGATGCTCATTTTTCTTCACATTACTTTCAGTAATTTTCCAGCTATTCATCTTTGCTGACAAAAAAAAAAAAATTCAGAAGATAATCATAACAAGTTAAAATTCAGATTTCTTTCTGCTTCTTTTGTAGGGAGGGAAGCAGAGGAAAGAAGAGAAAAGAATTCTGGTGTTTCAGAATACAAAAGGAAAACCACTGCAAAGTAATTGCTTCCAAGGCCATCGTTATAAATGTATTTTCAGCAGAAGTACCTGGCATTAGCAAACTCAATGTATTTGATGATGATGTAATTAGGAAACTGGTAGCAGATGTAACTTTCTTATCACCTTTTCACCAGGCCCTGAAATATTCCATTTACAGCCCATGAAGTTGTGAGATTGCTGAAAACTCAACCTGTCAATCCCAGTACTGCTGGAAGTGGTAAAATGAGCAATATAATGAAGACTCTCCATGAGTTAGAAACACAAAGGAAGCACAAGGCATAAGAACAGTGGGGAAAAACATTTAACTGCAATATTCTGCAATCTCAATAATGATGATTACATCTCAGTGCAGTTCCCTCCCCTTTCCTACCCACTCCTTGCAGCAGCTGAGGACTTCCCTGAGATTCCCATGAATGAGGCTGCAAGAGCAGCGAGTGAATTTATGGCTTTGGATATCTAATCAGAATTAGATGACAATTTTGTTTCCTTTGATCCCACCTGGTTCTCACCTCTTACTCAACCACCCACACGTATCACTTCCCTGAAGAGTTCACCCAGTGAAGCTTTCTTAGAGAGGAGGGGAAGGAAAACTCCTCACAAATCTAAACCAGCTATCACAAAGCAACCCTGGGTAAAGGAGGGGAAGGAGAGCTGAGCAGCAGAGAGGACAGGACAGGACAGGACAGGACAGGACAGCTCCATGTGTTGTGGTACACAACACTCCAGAGCAGGGGATGTGGGCCAGAAACATCAGGGTGCCTGGAAAACTTTTCTTCTTTTTCTTCTGCAAAATTGAACTCCACAGAAATTACAGGGCTCTACAACTCCATGGATTTACTCCAGGCTAGAATAAGATATTTTGTAATTCTCCAAGAAATGCACATAGGTGCACTCAAAGCTGCAGCAGAGCCAGTGTACGTCTGCCTGCTGAATTCATTCCATCATGTCAGTAAAATGATCCTAGAGGTAAAATGATCTTGTACTAGAGGTTTATGAGAAATATCTTGCAGTCAGAAAAACAACCATGCTAACCAATTACCTCGAAATCTGATGGACATGCCTCAGAAAGAGACCCAATTTATAGGTAAGGAGGCATTAAATCAATTACCAGCATGGTGCAAGCACGAACAAGGTCACCTTGCTGAAGGAATATTTCTGTTTATGCTCATGTCAGAGTATTCTGCTCAATAGAGAAAAATGAAAACCTGATTATCATGAATTTGGTAGACTAGTCTAAAGTCCAATGTAAATCAGAAAAGAGGAGATTTATGGCCAATTAAATTGAACTCCAATCAAAATCCCATTCAGGCAACAGTTCCCTGGGGGCTTCAATTTGTTAGTGCCACATTTTTTTAATAACTTTCTTTTTCATGTAACATCAGCAATAATAAAAGCCATTCAATAACAAGCAGAGCCATGAACACTTTATTTATCTTAAAATGCCATCATTGCCTGGAATCAGAAGGCATTGAAAGGATGAGCTGTAATCACCCAAGAACAACCCCCCACAGCACTGCAAGGGGTGTAAAGCTTTTTTTCTTAGTCTCAGAGCAATTCCTCTTTTCATTAATCTGGTTCAGGTCTGAAGTATTTCTCCTGAGTAGCAGGGAGTTGGTGCTGACCCTGCCAGGAGAGGAGCACAGCCTCTGATGTCTCAGAGCCCTTCCCAGGGCTGGCTGTGCACGTGGCAGACACGGCCGGTGGCAAATCTGTGCCTCATCATTAGCAGAGTTTTAGAATTATTAGAAGGAGAACGGCTATCAACATATTCCAGATGCCCTTGACAATATTCAAATGCATGCCAAAGGCAGCAGTCTGGATTTCTCTCTTTAGGCTAGGAAATCTATTTTCTGCTCTAATGTGCCTCTCTCTCCCTTATGCCTCCCCTTCCTCCAGAGTTCCTGGTATCCTGGTAAAACCCTTAGACAATATAAGAACTATTCTGGTGCATAAAATTTTTTTTAAAGTAAAAGTTATCCTTTCTTTATCTGCTCAGAAATGATCCATTATCCTTTTCCTCCCTTTTTTAAGGAAAGAAAGAGGCTAAATAGAACATAAATGGGAGAAGGAAAATTAGAGTGCTTAGGGTGGGAATGAATTACTGGACCTTTTGTTAAAGACAAAATTGCAAACTTTGCCCTGAGTGAAGTCAGAGCTCAACCAGGCATGGACAGAGAGGGAAATCCCGGAACAAAACCACACAGGCAGCATTCCCAGAAATCCTGACATCAACAGGAGCCTTTTGGCTCAGTGCAGTCACTGCTGACGAGCCACCACTGAGACTGCCTGGAAATCAGTCAATGCTTGGATCTTCTTACTTCAGCAGTGGAAGTGGTGAGGAGAGGAAGTTATTTAAGGATAACTAACGCTTGTCAACGTGCTGTGTGGTTTTGTTGGGCAGCCTGGGCTGTGGCATCATCAAACTCACACCTAAAATCAAGAAAGCCACTGTGGAAATTGTATTTAATATCCAAATACCCGAGCGTGACACCGTGAATGCCTCAGCAGCCGCCTCCTCCCAGGAGCAGCTTCTCCCAGGCCAAGCCTGGAGGAATCAGAGAGGCTTAAAACAGCATGGCAGAGTCTGGCCCCCACACCACCAACAGCTTTGCAGGAGCAAGGCTGCCTCTCCCCATGTAAATGAATGCTGTCTCCACCTCATGCTGTCAGAATTACAATGGAAAGCCCGTAAATAAAACAGAAATGCAGATCTCAGTCCTCCTCTCATGACATCTTGGTGAGAACAAGCCCTGACAGGAATAAAAAATCCTCCCACACTAAGCAAAGCAATTCTGCTATTTATGCAGAAGGAAGAAGGAAAGCTGTATATCAAACAAATAATTACAAGAGCTGCTTTATCAGTCCCTGCTGATTACTCTCAGCTCAGTTTGATGCTTCTGCCAGCGCTCTGCAGGTTGTTCAGAGAGGTGGATGTCACAACATTTTACTTGCAGTTCTTTCCTTTATTAGCACCTACTGCTACCTGTCTCTTAGTCAAAAATCTTGGCATACATTTAGAGATTGGTCTCCTGGAATCTGTCAGGGAGGTTTAAAAACCTATAAATAACATTTTTATACATAGACGTACATCCTTAGACAGATTCCACGTGTGAATATGAATGCATAATGATGTATTTTGGGTGTTACATACGTAAATGTAACATATTCATGTAAGTGCACCCCTCCTCCTCAATATGGAAATACAGAAATTCAAGTCACTGCTCCAGTTTGAGTGGGACAACATTTCTCTTGACCTATTTTCTTCCCCAAATTTGCTAAAATATTAAATGGAAAAGGGTCTCATTTTTATCTCAGAAAACATCAACACATTCTGAAGAGCAGCATAAGCTCTGACTGTCACCAATGTCAATTTATTACCACTGCTCATTACAGTGTATTCAAACAATGCTCAGTTACCAGATTAGGAGCAAACATTTAAAAGACATTTGTGCCAATTGCCAGGGTCTGGAGGCATCCCTGAGATTTATGTCCAGCTGCAAGGCATCCTTTGTGTGGAGCATCTCTGTGCTCAGGTGTGCAGTGCCTGGCTGAGGGGAGAGAGAGCCAAGCACCTGATTTATGGTGCTCACATCCCCGAGCCTGAGCTCAGCTCACCCCCAGGAGCTGTGCACAGGACTGTGGGCAGGAAAACTGAGAGGTCAGAGCTGAGCCTGTCAGTGATGGATCCAGCCATGCAGGCTCCCGAGCAAAGTCCCCTCTCTCAGCCCTGGGCAGGAGGGGCACTGAACACTCAGACACCCAGGATTTCCCTCCCTGTCAGGGAAGGTGGACAGAGCACAGAGGCTCCATCAGCACAGCCAGCACCAGGCTCCAGCTAGACACACATTCAGGTTATTTCATCCCACAGCCTCAGAGTGCTCCAGACTGATGAGCAGGCTCTCATCCTCTATGGGTGACATATGGACACGTCTCTCTAAAAGAAATGAGCTCGTGAGCTTCTGGATTTCCCCTTCTGGAGCACCATCTGTGCCCACTCCCGGTCCCACACCCGCTGCTGTGACCCGAGGCAGCCCTGCACGGGCCCAGGGAGCAGCAGCAGCACCCCTGCCTGGCCCCAAATTTAAACACATTCACACTGGAATATGCTCAAGCCCTTACAAGTTCGACCTTCATTTGGGCAGGCAAGGAGTCTTCGGCTGACAGATTTTCTCTGGCTGCATTAAGTATTAAAAAAAAAAAAAAAAAAAAGAAAGAAAGAAGAGACTGCTGACATTTAGGATAACACTGCAAAGTCTGTAGCTGGAAAATAAATCCCTCTGCTTCAGAAGGAGGAAGTCTGAGCTGCAGCCCAAGCAGCAGTGCAGGTGGGGGTGCTGGGCCCACGTGCTGGGGCTCCCAGCACCTTAGGGAAGCACCAAGCTCAGCCCTGACCACCCCTTCCCCAGGGAACATGGATAAGGGAGAGTCACTGCTGAGCTGACTAATTGCTCATTAGCCAAAATTAACTCTGCAGGACAGTTCTGTGATCACTGCTAGAGGTCTGTCATTAGAAAGGACTGCAGACATCAGTTCTTAGCTTCCAATCAAAGCAATGTGATGCCCTGGCTTTGGGATCAGCAATCTGCTCTCAGAGAAACACGGGAAGTGCCCGTGGTCCATCCAGCTCATCCACCTGCCTTCCACACTGACCACCACTGGGAGCATCTTAGATAGGCAAGAGCAGGGGACAGAAATACAACACTTTCTGCCACTACAGCAGCCTCTTTCTGCTCCCAGGTTAGGAGAATAGTTCCTACCCTGAAGCACGAGATTTGATATCCATCCAAAACCTGCTCCTGTTGATGATTCTCAGTGCCCATGCAGAAATTATAACCCTCAGGAACCAGGACCAGAACCCTTCCTAGAGCTATGGCAGGGAGCTCAGTGAAATGCACTCCTGCCAGAGGAGCTGGTTCTAAATATTAGGAGATGAATTTTTTCTTCCTATCATTCCACTGATTTTTGTGGTATAAAACCCAGGGGTGAACATGGTCCAAGATATACACAAAATGAGCTAAATTCTGAACTGCACTTGCTGACCTCATAACATTCAGCAGTTGAAATGAGGGCTACAAAGCCAATTTCCATAAAGGACATGTCCAGTGTACAGTGGGAGGCTGCTGACTCGAGCTGTGTGAGAACACTACTGAGATATTTCCCACATAATCTACATTCATTCCATACATTTTGGAAGTGCTCCTCAGAAGATGGTGTCAGGGGTGCAAATCCTGTAGATCAAAAATATATGTGACCCATCAGAAGGCACAGAGCTTTAATTACTCATTATTTTGGTGCTCTGAGAAGCCCCAACAACACAGATGGGTTTTCCTGCCCCCAGACTCAAGACTGCAGGGCAGCAGCTCACCCAAGGTTTAGGTAGCCCAGATGGGGACACCCACACCCCTCTGGAGTGCTTGGAAAAGGATATGCCATACAGGGACAGTGAAAATCCCCATTTTTGTCTACAGATAGCACCCAACATATAAAAACTATATTAATTCCTTCATTTTGCATGTTGTTTGAGCAACAGCGAGGTTTTAAAAGCAGCAACTCTCACTGTTGTGAAATTGTACTATTTTAATAATATAACAAACTGGCTGATACAAAATTTGAATGTACAACAGAGTTGTTACCCTGTGGCTAAATGTCTCACCCTAACTTAATCTTCTCAGGCTCCAGACCTGCACAGACAGACACAGGACTTTAAATTCCACAGGGGAATTTCTGGTAAACTATGTATCTACAGATATGCAAACACAGAGTATTTGCAAAAGGAAGACTAATGTCACCTGTAATCTCTCAGGCCTGTAGATTTATACATGCAATTGAAGAAAACCCTTGGCTTTCCTCTCCACATGGGAAATTGGGTGAATCACAGGCTCAGATTAGGTCTGGCATCAGCTCATAGTTGGGGCCATATTCTTGCCATTTAATTCTGTTCTGTGGCCTCAAAAAGCTCTTGAAATCAGAGTGAATATTCCACAAGCATGCTTCTGCTCATGTGGGTAAGGGGAGTCACCTTTGCTCCCCAAATACAACTGAAGGATCACTGGCTTCACTACAACTCTGCATTTAGACATGTATGATTATTCTGTTGTTTGGGAGGGCACTTGCAGATCCAGGATGCCCTCCTTGAATTTCAGATTTTCAAATTCTCATTTCAGCAGTCCCTGCTGTACTTTTAGATGGCATTGAAATTTCACAGACTGAGAGAATCTATTTAGGAGGGAAGCGGGAAGGTAACCAGCTGGAAACCCATGATGGAAGAAAGACTACTTGTTACCTCCCCAAGGGAGACTGAGGAGAGTAAAAGTTAATGGAAGGATAATCAGGAACTCTTCAGGGATATCAGTTTATATGCCAGGAGCATATATAACTGAGACTTGTTTGCATATCAAGAAACTACAGGAGAAGGTGTGACAGCCAAATGCAGCTTATGAAAATATGGCTATCTGTAAAGCTGATAGCTGCCTCACATGTGAAAACCCAATCCTAACACTCAGCTTGGCAAGTGAAGGCTAAATAACATCAATATGTCTGCTCTGGGCAGCCGTACAGTGAAATCGCTTCTTATGACATTTCCAGTTTTCAGAAGATATGCCTGGGACTCAGAGAAACAGGCTGGTTTCTTAGGGATTTCAAGGATGCCAGCTTAAAATATCCACAAAATTGAAATACTCAAGCTTTAAAACAACATGGTAGAATCCAGTGCCTTTTAATAGTCAGTGAAAAAAAAAACCCAGCCCAGCAACTCAGAGATTGCTTGAAAACACCACACTGTGCTACACGAACACTACAAGACATAATTCAGCTTTAGAGAGAGCTCTGCACATTTAAATTCTTCAAAGAGTTTTAGCATATTAAACTCCAGAGAAGCTGCAGTGTCCAAAAGCAGAGATGTACTGCTATTTATCTGCTCAGCAGTGTACACCTGCAGCCACATCACCTCACCTGGAGAGCTCCAGGTGTATCTCAGTGGGGCCAAGAGTCCCCATTAGTCCTGGCATGGGAGCCCCTTTGGGAAACAGAAGGAATTCACCCACATCTGAATGCCCTCCATACTCTAACAAGCATTTTGTTCAAGCACTATCTTCTAAATAGAGGTATCTGTGAAGATCCCCCCCCTTCACACCAGTGCTCCCATTCACGTCCATCCCACACATTTAATAAAGCTCCCAGCTGGTCCCTGCAAATGCCACTGCACTCTGGCCAGATCTTGCCCTGACCTTCCTGCCAAGGCCAGCACAAAGCTCTCCTTCCCTTCCTGCTCCAGGCTGGTTGGCAGCAGTGCTACAGCCTATTAAACACTGTGAAAGGGAAGGACCACGAAAAGCCTTTCACTGGGATAAGTGATGAAATGCAGGATTTTACTATTAGAATCTGTTTTGTCAAAAAGGAGAATATAGGCCAAGATTATCTCAGTCTGTGTTGTGATAGTTTCAGAGAAATCTTTCCCACTGGCCAAATCCAGAAATGTGTGGGAAATTAAGTGATTTAGCCTATTATACATCTTTTACCACACTAATGACCAACATTCTTCTTGACTGTCTAGTGTGTGCCTGCCATTCATAAATACATAATTGCTTTCTTGTTTAAAATTTGTATTAACATAGTGAGCAGTTAGATGGCTACCACAATTACCTGGGGGCAAAAAAAGTTCCATCTCACATATGCTACAATCCACCACCACCATTTTTCAGGACTGTAGTCCATTTTGCCAGCTGAGTGACTTCTCTGTGAGAACTCCATTTCAAAATTCCCAAATCCTCCTCTTTTAAAGCTTTTCATGTTACACCAGCTCTTCATTCCACTTCACTGCCACACCACACACCATGAGAAGCCAGGGTCAAGAGGTTATTGTGGAGCTCACTCCATCATTATTCAACGCTCATTTCTACAAAAGCCTCCAGGAGCTTCCAAGTTCCAAACGACCCTTCCACAAAGGAAGAGTTTGGTCCAGCACCATGTCTCCATCTTCTGTAAAATCCTCGTATTTTTTCCCTTCTCTCTCACATCTGCAAATCTTTGATAATTTTCACCTTCTCTAGGCAGTTCAATGACACTTTTGATTTGCAAGTGAGTTCAGGCAGGCATTTTACCGGGTGAGTAGTTTTACTACCTGCATTTCAGTATCACATCAGTGCTGGCTTTCTTCCAACCAGGAGACTTAGAAGAACCCTGAAGAGGTCTTTGTATTCAGACCAAGCCTTCTGCTGAGCTGTAGGCACCATCTGTAAAGCGACTCTATGAAAATGACATCATTGCGTGGCCAACGTGTTCTTCCGACAGTAAATTTGTTTGGCACACCAAGTCAAAACCGAGTTTTTCAGATTGTCAGCATCTTGAGCTCAGTCTTGCAGCTAAATACCACGTTGTGTTCCTTCTACTCCACGTCTCTCACTTCAGCAACAACGCAATCTCAGCAATCAAATCTGAGCTGGCACATTTTGTGATGACTCACAGAGATGATGAAAATACAATTGCTCTCCCAGACTTGGGCTGGCTCAAAATGGCACCAAATGTATCTCAGAGGTGTCTCTTAATTCCCCACCCTTTGTTCAAAGAATTAAACATGCACACAGAGAAGAGACAGACACAGCAATGAAATGGCCATTTTACCCTTGTTTGTAACCAGCCTGACTCTTAACTAGTGGGGCTTAAGGTGGTTGTACATTATGGTTTCAGACGGGTGTCTTTACTCACACTGAGTTATGCACTTCATGAGGAGCAACAACAAAACCACGCACTCACCCACT
Organism: Dicaeum eximium; assembly: GCA_013396995.1. Lineage (NCBI taxonomy): Eukaryota > Metazoa > Chordata > Aves > Passeriformes > Dicaeidae > Dicaeum > Dicaeum eximium. The sequence continues at coordinate 1,131,400 of VWZP01009947.1, read as the reverse complement.
GGAGCACTGAGAAATAAGGCTGGAGTGAGACTCTGTAAGTTAAAGTGACATTTAGTAGCATAACAGCCACATAACCTCCAGATGGAGGCTCTTAACCCACAGCAGACTTATTTCTAGGGCTGCGTTTGTCACAGGTGACATGCAGTTACATGCTCCCCAGACACAGGGACACACAATAGAGAAACCTTCATTCTCTCTGAAGGCAGAAATGTTTGTCCTTGTCAGCCAGTGAAAGATGGAGACTCCAACCTGGTGTGTGCTGCAATCACACCAGCACAGTGAACCTGGCAGGAGGAAAATTAAAGCAGCCAAGAGGCTGTGCCTACCTTTTGAATCAATTTATCTCAGGGCATGCCTGCAGCCTTCCTCTGTGAGACACCACTGCTGTGCACCAGCAACATCACTGAAATAGTCAACAAATATCGACCTCTAAAACACCAGCCAGGCTGTTCTGCAGGAACCCTGCATGTGACTCAGCGTGGGAATACATCCTCAAAAGCAAGAGTTTCAGGCACCATTCTCTTAGAAAAAAACTGAAACAAAAACCCAGCTCCCAAACAAACAGTTCATTTCAAACCACTCTTCCTCCTTCTTTTCATTTTTAATTGCACCAGGAATGAGCTTTTCTGGAGTACTATTTTAAAAGTCTTGGAGAAGTTCTGCCAAGTCCTAGAAAAACACAATGTAATTTTAAAATTACAGTCTGACAAACTGCTGCTTTAGAGAGAATAACCATCTTCTAAATGACTGTGCAGGAGGCCTCAATGGCTGCTTTACACAAGCTAGAGAAGGGATCCCAGGAGCACGCAGTTGTCACTGCTTCAACTCCATGCAGGCCACAGACATCAACAATACCTGAACATCACCACCCTGGTAATGAAAATCTCCAGGAATTGCTCTGCACCATCTTTGCTTGGCCTGAATTGGGTCACTGTCCTGAAAACATCAGGATGGTACCACAGCATGTCTGTGTCTTGTTACAATGTCAGATTGATACCACATAGCTCCATCAAATAACAATTAAATCCATTTGTGTTATTTCATTCTGAGGTGCACTGTGCAGGAGAGAATACACAGAGACAGGGCACACTGGCTGCAGCAATGATCACCTGAATGAGCTCATGGTCCAGACAAGAACCTGGACTGAAGCTGAGGTGGGACACCAAAAGCAGTGACAGATGATCTCTGGCCCTCACCACAGATGGGAGAGTAATTTATTTTCATTTCTACAAATCCTCTGCAGCTTTCAGACCTGTCAGCAATAAAGCACTTCGCAGTAGGAGCGAAGTAGTCCAGGATAGTCCTGCAACAGAGCTCTTCCTAACAAACTGCAGTGATGGGCAATGGCACCTTTGCTTACTAGCCCTGCTCTGGAATCCCATTCAGCACCTATTCAGGCAGGGAGGATTTGGGGAGCTGCCAAAGGGCAGAAGAGACCCAGTGCCACTGACCCTTTTCCCTGCACAGGACAGGTGACAAAGAGCAGGAGTGGCTGGGTGAAACTCAGATCCAGCTGCAGAATGTGATGCTACTCTGCAAAGAAAAGTGTTTTGGACAAAATTCCAGCCACAATTCTGTCTTTTATCCCCAGAAGAGCCCATGCCCTGCAGTCTCCCACCCTGGGTCCGAGCAGAGGGACAGCATGTGACATGTGTGACATGTGTGACACGTGTGACACGTGTGACATGCAGCCCTGCTGCTGACAGCCCTGCTGGCAGGAGATGAAGAGCTTTGTGCTGCTGGACGTGAGCCCACGTCCTTCAGCCCACCCAGAGGCCATCAGACTTTGAACCTGTGTATCACCATGTCCCTATGGCCAAGGCCAGCACAAGCCACCCACAGAGCCAACACCAGCAGCACAACCTGGGGCCACCTGCACCACAGCTGCTGCCTCCAAGGAAGCTGCAGGAGAGGGTGAAAGCAAAGGAAAACACCACTTGTCTGGTGAACGTTCTATTGTGGCACGAGACAATTTATCCAGGGTAGAATTCACCCCTGAATTTGCCCCATGGGGGAAGGGCAATTCACTTTTAAGCATTTACAGACTTGAAAAAAATTCCACCAGCTGGACACACCACATCCCACAGCAGGAGTGCATCCCTGTCTTTCAGCTTTAGTGATCCACAGAGCTCTACTTGCTGCTGGCTGTAACCTAGAGAATTAATGGTACAAGATTTATGTTTAAAGCATATTAGTAACACTTTTAGATGGCAAAGGAAGCATTTTAGCAAACACTAAATTCTGCAGAAGCTCCGTTTGGCAGAGTTATCAATAATCCTATTAATGACAAGGTGCAATTTACAGCAAACTGGCAGTGGAAAGGAGATACAGGACTTATGTGAAACAAAAAGATAATGCAATATTATTCCATTGACTGTGCTTTCTCTTAATTGCCTTGTTATGTACGCTCAGGGCTCACAATCTATCACGGATGAAGTTGTTTGTTCATAAAGCAGCACACAAGAGGTTTTTAATCCAAGATCCCTCTAGCTGCATTTCAGGATTCATTTCAAAGTTGTCTTTAATTTTTTTATTTTGTGTAAGTTTATCCTAATATTAGCAAGCACTCCTCTGAAAAGAAATTGCTGTGCTCAGTTGTGCTGCTTGTACTGGATTATTTGACTGCTTACTAAGGCTTTACTCAGTAAGACTGCACAAAGAGACAGAACTTGCAAAGCAGACTGCAGGGCTCACGTCACTCTGCCCAGGCCCCACGTCTGCAGAAGGGCTGCTGGCCCTCAGGACTGAATCCAACTCATCTGTGCATTTGCACAGACCTTTTGCACAATTATGAAACAGCTCCATCAAACTGAATGCATAATTCTAATGTAACAAGCAATAGGATAGATATGTTCTTAGAGGTTAACACATTAAAAAAAATACATTGGAAATGTTAAAGACTGCAGAAAGATGCGTTTGAGGCTTTAAAATTATTTAAATTATTTGTTTTCTTTTCAACATTATCTCATCTTCAGGTGTCTGTGTGGGAGGGCAGACAGATGGTTACTCAGCTGAGGAACTTGAGGCTGTTCTTTGTGCAATGGTAACAACCAGCAGTCTGGAAGGAAGATGGGCTTCAGCCTGGGCCAAAGCCCAAATTCAGGAGAAAAGACTGTGGAAACATCCTTTATGGGAACTGCTCAGATCTAGCTTTTGTGTGGTTTTGCTTCAGCTTCAATTCCCAAGACTTCCACAGATTGATTTGGTCATTACACCGTGAGCAGCTAAAAAACCCAAGGTGCACATTTTTATACCATATATAGTGGTAGGAATGTCAGCTATGCTGGGAATGAAGATGATGAATGAATTTATTTTATTTCTAGTTTTAATTATTGGGTAAATTCCATTTACCACCTAGAATGTGAATGTGTTTTATTACAATAATATGCTTCCGGCATGAAGCCAAGACAGAGCTTCCAAGCAAGGGGGATGGGGGCATTAAACTGTGCTGGCTGGTGTTGAAAGCACTTGACATTTCTCCATTTCATTTCCTAGGTGCCACATCATAAATAAGCTCAATAAACTGTTACTTACAGCTCTGGCTAATTTGAAATCCTACCTGATAGATTTATTTCAAGTATACCCTGTCCTCCAAAGCTGCTGGGAAACAACAACTTGACACTGCCAGCCTGTTATTTCTAGATCTGACATTGTCTGCACATCAGCAAAGCCATTTCCACTGCTTGTTTGCAGAGATGCTGAAAGTCACTGGAAGCTGATGGCTGCCTGCATTCATTGCTGAAGACACAACAGGTCAGCCAGGTGACATTTAGCTGTCCTACATCACAGGCAGTGCCCAAAAATGGAGACCACAAAAATGAAGAAATGGTTTGGGGTTTTTTTCAATTCATATTCCACAGTTTAGGAGAACTAGAAAACTATCCCTTGCTTAGGATTAACACTTGTCAATCTTTAGCTCTACTCACATTGCAACCAAGTTGATTTGCACCAGAATAACTCCATTTTCTCAGAATTTTCCCTTATAAAAGCTATCAGCAGCCATTACCTGCCTCTGGCAAATGCAGAGCAAAAACCACCAGGTGGTTTCTCTAGGTGTGTTCTTGCTAAAATACACACTTGGCTACTGTCCTCCATGCAGATGATTGATGTGAAGAGGACTGGGACTGGACTTTCCAATTTGTGACAGCCTTACCTCAAAACAAACAGCAAATGAGAGTGTCATAGTCTGCTATATTAATTCAGGTACATGGTGAAATTAGTGAAACCAATCAGTCCTGGGCCTGACACGTCAGTGACAGGCAGTGCAATGTTTCATACAGCTGATGTAAGCTGGGAGCTCACACCACCAGGACCATCTGCAGCCACACCTTTGGGCTCTCCAGCTCAGAGCTGTTAACACTGCTCTGGCTGAAATTTCAGCCTCAAATCAAACCCTACCCTGTTCATCCCTCGATGCTCAAGGGATGTTCACCACCACCACCCTCTGCATGCCCAGAGCCCTCCAGCAGCATTTGCTTCTCCCTCATTCAATGCAGCAGTCTGGCCTGTGAGCCCGGTGGAGCTGCTGGCAGAAGGAGACAGTCCAAGAGATTTCCACATTATCATGGCTCTCCATGAATGACTTTGAAGGGATATATAGATCCTATCTTCAGGAGATTAGCTGGAAAGGCACTGCCTGTGCAGGCAAGCTTGTTCCACCCAGTCTTTTATCCTGTAACTTGCAGGATCTCCCCACAGCAGAGACAATCCAGAACCACATTTGCCAAAGCCTCCTACACAAGGCCTGCAGGATGGTCATTTCCAGCTGCCAGGGCTATAAAGGAGGACAGGACAACACAGCCTTTCCTATTGGATAAAGATGTTTATTCCAACCTACACAGCAACTGCCATTGTTTTGGTTAATAAGTATTCAAATCTTGTCCTGTTATGAGTTCCAGAATTACTTTCACTAGTTAGTTTACACAACATACATAATTACATTTCCATGAATACAAGCCCCATTTCCTGTTGTGCCTTTACATCCAAAGAAACAGCTCAGCAGTACATTAATGCATGGCTGAAGGATGGCAATCCCTGGGAGCTTTGGGTGCCTCCTGACAGGAAGGAGCTTTGCCTGCAAAGTGGGGAACAGGAGCTGCACCTGCCATGAGCAGCAAACAGCACTGCTCTGAAAGAGTACTGTGGGCTCCTGTGCACAACTGTGGAGCCCAGGGGAAGCTCCATATGCTCTGAGATATCTGGTTAGTGCTGTCAGAGAGAGGCTGCTTGGCTCTGCACAAGCTGCTGAGGTTGGGGCTGGGACAGTCCCTGCTCCCAGCTCTGTAGGAGCACACGTGCTCTCCCACAGGGCAGGGTTCCAGCAGCACTGCACCAGCTGCCAGGTACTCAGTGAAGCCACTCACACCAGTGCTTCTGGGTGCACCTGTAAATTTTCACAAGTGTCTCAATGTCTGACAGACTCCCTGGATCCCCTACCACGACTGCACTGGGGAGCCAGGGACGGAAGAAAGGCCACTCTCCATACATACAGAGCTATCAGAGAGATTTCAGTGAAGGAAACAAAGCTGAGCTTCACCTCCACATTCTGCTCATGCCAGCTGGAAAAGGGAGGATGGGGCAGAGAGAGAACAAAATCACGTGGTTGTGGTTCCCTTCCAACAAATGGAACTCAGTGCAGTGGCTGCTGCCACACCAGCTCCAGAGCCAAACCCCCTTCACTCCTCCAGCCTGGGCACTCTCAGGGCTCCTGGCAGGGCCTGCCTGCAGGATGTTTCTGTGTCCTCACCTACACTGAAATGTGAACGATCCCCCAAGTTACAGGGTGGCAAAGATCAACATGGTGCAAGTTTCCCTCTCCTGGATGAGACATCAGCTCGTGCCACCCAGCGCTGCATTATGCACATCTCAAACTGCTCCAGCTCTGCATTAGCATTCTGAAGCACAGCTTTATCCTCCTGCTTCAGAGACCAGCCCTGCTTTACATAAATCTTTAATGAAACGCTCTGCCTCAAGCACCGTGCCTATGAACAAAAGGCAGAGTTGAAGGAAAACAGTTTTACCTCCAAAAAACCAAAGCAGTTCTACAAATAGCACACAGAAATTACATTTGCTGCACCAATCTGGAATCCCTGGAGCACCACTGTAAAGAAGGCAGAGCACTGAGAAATGTGAGAAGCTGGGACAGCTGTAAGTGCTTTCCAGAAAGACAGGTAGGAGAATCATCCAGCTGAGGTTCATGTAAAAACAGAGCAGGACAGACCCAGTCTCCCAGTGCTCGTGTCTGGCTGATGTCCATGTGGGAGGTTGTGAGGCTGCATGTGCCAGGTTGGCACCAAATGCTCCCCCAGCAATGCAACAGGTCAGGAGACTGATATTAAAGCCTTGAGAGTTACAAATACATGCACAAGTCTATCAAATTCCTATTCCCTAACCATAAGAGTGCTTATGGTTAATGCTGTCGAGTGTTTCAAGTGCTTCCCTCAGGAATTTAAAGGCTGTAAATGTTCATCTCCTCCTGCAACACATGCTAAGTAGAAATAAAGACTAGAAACTGAAATGTACTGATCAGGATGAGGAATTGTTATTTTAAGAGAAAACTAACTAAGTACCATGAAGCTAAAGACAAAATTGCAGGGGCTGGCAACACAGTGTGACAAGGACAGTGAGAATCCTGATGCAAAACAGTGACCAGGAGATGTTACAAGATCCTCAGAGCTGAGAACCTGCAATGCAAAGACATCCAGCATTTAGGGCTGCACACTGCAACACTTGATGCTTTTCAAAGCAGTCTGCAGGAGTTAAGGCATGTATTTTCCTTTAAACTTAATAGAGAAATGTTTGCTTAAATCCTCAAGACTGCCTTGAAAAGATGTATTTCAGATTCACAATCTGGACTGGATGCTTTAATTTTAATTTTTAATATTCACATCTGCATGTAGGCCCCAGGTCAGTAAATCATTTAAATGTGTGCTTCCAAATGCAGCAGCCAACAAAGCAACTCATGTGCTCAAGATTTAGTAAACATATAAACGTCCCATCCAGCAGAGATGGAGCTGCTCACACGGTTCTGTGCGCTGCTGAGCTGATGCCTGAAGCCTGCAGAGGCTGCCACGAGGAGTTCCCATTTTGCCAACACATATCACAGTGTTACCACACGTACTCCTATAAATCAAGAGAAAGGGCAGCGCCAGAGACGTGCTCAGAGACAGTCTGGTGGCTTGGAGACTTTGGTTACTTGTGCACTTTGGCTTTCTCATCCACATTTTGGGTTCCCTAATCAGGGATCTGAACTGAGTTGAAAAACTGGATCCAACTGGATGTTTTTCAATTTGCCTTTATTTTTACTGAGCAGCAGGAATCCTAGACTGTGTTTTCGGTGTCACATAAACATCTATTGAGAAGATTACAAATAAAGCACGACAACTGTCAAACACTCAAACCAATACCATAAAATAACAGTAATGTAGTGTAGAACAAACCCTCCTCCCCAGCTAGATTTCAAATACACAAGATACAAATGGCTTTGGCAATTAAAAATGCCTTCAGATTTGTGTCCCCCTTCCCTCTGCAGGACAGCATGGGATGGCCAGGGACAGGAACTGAACTCAAGAACTTGAGCTGAAAGCCCAAAGAAGGGCAGAGAGTGTTGTGCCCTTTGGGACGAGGCATTTTGGGAAGGATGACCATGAATATTTGGGCCTAATCTCCAATTTGGGATCTGAGGCCTCTGAAAGTGTGGAAGTATTTGGATCTCACCATCAGCTTCTCACTTACCCCAGCCAGATTAAGAGTCTGACAATAAATAATCACTACATGCACCCAACATTTTAGCTTTATAGAGCCAAGGAGCACTTTGTGGCTGCATTTTGATACTCAGAACTCAAAAATAACCATATAAAAGCTCAGCACTTTCCACTTGCAGTCACATCCAAGGTAAGAAGTAGGCAAGACAGCATTTGGATGTTAAACATAATGTGGTGTGACTATGCAGAGAGTGAAGGGGAGATCCTGCTCTCCCACTGCTGCCTGTTGCTTTCCTAGCAGCACTGGGATGAGGCTGTTCAGTCTCCTGATCTAGCAGAAAATGAAAACACCAAGAGGTAAAAACCCCTCCAAGGACTGCCCTGCCCCTCAGCAAAAGCAAACACTGCCACAGAATGAGTCCACTCCTGTCAGTCCCACAACCTGCAGACCTGAGGCAAGGGAGGGGGAGGAGAGTCACAGCTCCACAAGAGGAAAGAGATTCCCTTTTGGCATCAGCTTATGGGCAGGGTAAAACCTTCAAGGCACACTCTCAGAGAGCGAGAGGCATCCAGCACTGTGGGATTTGGGGTCTGGTCAGCAGACACGGGCAGGTTTGCAGAGTAACACACAACCAGTGCAGGCAGAGATGTGCACATAAAAATCCCAGCACGGGGCTGACAATCTGCAGGATTCCTCCCACAGCTGTGCCCAGGCACGCTCAGACAGGGGGCACATTTGGCCTCCCCTGTACAGCTGTGAGCCTGGCCCCAGCCTGCCGAGCACAGAGGAGTGCCAGCTTTCACACCAAATCCCTCCCCACTCCTGCAATCCTCCGTGTCCTCTGCTGATGTGGAAGGACGAGCACATGTGAGAGAGGCAGGAGGTGCTGCCCATGTGCTGTGTGTTCAGTGGCTGGTGCTGAAGGTACAAGGAATATTTGCATGGGTGTAGCTATGGTATTTTATAAGTTTCTTGGAAGCAAACTTGCTGAATTTTCTCTTCCATGGCAAAGCTCACTTCTAAGCACAGATTTCTGGAAACAAATCTTTGTGTGTGTGTTCAAGGACCCAGACTCATTCTTTTGCCCTGTCTCCTGATATGGGAGATGTGGTTTTCTTCCTCTCAACCTATTATATAGAGAAATGTTATCTCTCTGACTTTGTAAGCATTTTCTGGCATTCTAGCAGTTTGGGTACTGAGCATGAAGAAGAAAGATGTTAGCTCAGAACCTGGCACATATTTGGGCACGTATAGCCCAAATTCCTTCTGCACAATGGAGTCATTTTAATAAATCATATCCAGCCTTCTGATATTGGAGTCAGAGAGTCCTGATTCACCCCTGTGGGGAAACAGCCACAATAACTGGTGACCCCAACCCCTGACACCAGCCACAATCCATGGGGACAGCAGGCTCATGCCAGCAGGTACCAGACACAGCAGCTCACAGCTGGACAGCTGCACAAACTTCCACCTCAGGTGGTGATCACAGTCTGGGCTGTGCCACACTGTCCTCGAGACACTTACCTTGGCCCCACTGAAACCATCTTTTATCCACTGCACTGCTGCTGCTGGCAGGGAGACAGCAAACTCAGGATTCTCTGCAGCCCTTTATTCACATTCTCTCAGTAAAGTTATCACCCTGGCTCCTCTGCTTTGGAATCCTCATCCTCCCAAACATGCACAGACCCCTACTCCTACATTACAGCAAGACAAGGACTTCCATGAACAGGTACTCTGGGTCACAGCATGCCCTGCATAAAGAGCAGGGTTCCCTTGAACTCATTTCTGTGTGAACAACAGCTTCATTTTCAGAAAGAGCAGCTCATCTTGATCCTTCTGAGTAATTCCACTGATTGGAGCCACCAGTAGATTGCTCTGTGGCTCATTGATTAAGCTCAATGTGAATAATTGCATTACTGAAATAGATTGGCTCAGGCACCACTGAAGATAAGTCAGAGCAGCCAGGGGTGGCAGGAGCAGTGCACCCACTGCACAAGGGCCACCCTGGCACCCTGACTCTGGGAGGACAGGAGGAGGTGCCTGTGTGGCTGCACAGAGTGACCTCCAGAAGGTCACAGCCTGCCTGTTCTTCCCCATGGCTGCATTTCCCTCCCCAGTGGATGGGCCACTCCACGCCGCGGCCCCAGACGTGGATTTAGTATGCATGACAGTGCTCCTGAGGGCAGTGCCTACACGGAGCAGTGCTAAACATGCTGACAAAGGCAAGGGAAGTGACCTGGAAATGACAAAGTGAAGCGAGGGAAGGAGCAAAGCCGAGGTGGCAGAGGAGAAGCATCTGCAGGGTTATTTCTGCAGAGCCCGCTGAGGAGCGAGGTTTGTCTGACACGGTTGATGCAGTGCAGGCACTGCTGGATGTCTCTGCTGTGGGCAAAGCTCTGCAGATTGGCAGCCAGAAGATTAATCCTGTACCTTTCAGAAGTGGTGAGGGCTACATACAGAAGAAGAAAAAAAAAGAGCTGCTTTAGTTTTTCATCACGTAGAATATGATGTCGAACGGCAGAGACGCAATGTCCTGAGCACAGTCCCAGCTTCTGGCAGCAAGCACAGAGCTGCAACACATCTCTGAGCAGCTTAAACTGTAATTCTCAAAGCTGAGGTCCCTTTTTCATAACGAGAAACAGCAGAAAAATTACTTTTAATATGCATAAGGAATAATTTGTAAAATCAAAGATGACGTCTAAAAAACTAAAGAGCTACTTTTATGATAGATGAGATTTTAAACACCACTTTAAGAAGTGAAGAGACTTCCCTTAAATAGGTGCCAGTTAATTAATGAGATTTGGTAAATGAGTGCATTTCCTGCACAACAAGCTACAGGCTTCCACTTCCAAAGTACATTATGTTAAATTGGACAAAGGCCCATTATTCTGGAATAAAAGATTGCCCACTGGAGGGTTCAGAGTAAAGTATTCCAAGAATATCTTCATCCAGGAATACAAGCAGTGTATTTGCAAGTGGAAACCAAGCAATCCTTAAAAATACCAATACCTCCTACAGGAGCTGGTACATTCAAAGATTTAGCACTTAGTAGTAAAAAAAACCCACAGTAGCTCAGCCCATTGGTTTTACAAAAGCTCAGGAGACAGGGATGAGCTGCCTCCTGTGACCAAGAAGGCTCTTGGGGCAGATTTGTGCTCTGCAGTATAAAGCAATGAACTGTCTCCACACCCTGCACTGCACAGATCTCACATCTCACACTGTCAGTACCTGGGGGCCACTGTGTGCTTTCATGTGAACAGTGAGCCACGGTGTGAGCTGGTCTGGATGGAGTTAACAGTTTGTGCAGTGTGCCCACTGCAGGGTACAGACAGGACAGGCTCAGCATCCCTGTGCAGAAATCCACAGGGGCCTTGGGCACAACAACAGCTGGGTGAGTGCATGGCTTGAGCAGTCACAAGTGGTGGAGACCACTAATGGATACCTGCTCCCACTTCACTCTGGAGCACACAGATGTAGCAACTTTCCATCACAGTCCTCCAGACACCCTAAACCTGCTGAGAGAGGGCAGGGGCATCACTATAAAGGGCAACAGCACACAGACCCATCACAAGTGCAGTGTGGGTTATCAGGTCTCTGCCCAGCTCAATCTGTAACATTCCCAAAGCCACTTCCTCCAAATTCCTCCCAAGTTTGCCTACAAAAAGCTTGACACCCACAGAGTGCTCAGCTCTGAGCACAGACGAGGGGATGTTCACCAGTGCTGCACACAGAGGGCTCCAAGGCAGGCAGGGCATTTGGCATAGAAAACATCCTGACCACACAACTCCAGGTGTTCACTCCCCAGGCCAGCTGATCATAACCCTTTGCAGACTGTGTGCTGCTGATAAAGGCTGTTTGAGTTGTTCTATGGAATAATAAGCACCAACCTGGCCTCCTCAGGAGCATCTCTGAGCACTCTCACTACTTCCAAAGTCAACTCACCAGGATGCCCAGCTCTTGACTTTCATTATAGAAAATTATTCACAGCAGGAGTGTCACTTCAGCAGTGTACAATTTCTTGTCATTATAAATATTTTCATATCATTACTTTCTTTCTCTTATACCTGTGGAGTCTTAGACCACACCGATTTCTTCACCTGTGCAAAGCTTTTCCCAGACAGAGGACAATCTTCAACTTCAACACAGAGCAAAATTCACAAGGACTCTCTCCAGACTTTTAGAAAGAAATATTAAGAATATCTTACGGCACCTTCAGTGATTTTTCCCATTTCCTAAAATACCTTTTCCTTTCCTACCAGAAGACCCATCTCTGCACACACTCCACCTTCAGTATAATCAATATATTGATAAAGAAGTGAATGCCTTGCTATATATCTTTTTACTGCTGACTTCTGCCTATGGCTGTTTGAACCCAGTCCATTCTAAACCCTTAACTGTATTTCTGTACCAATGATTTCCAATTCAAAGGCTTTGCTTTGTCAATTACACACATGCATGCACACACCTACATGTGCATCTTCTGTTCATACTTTAAGCAATACTTGAATCCTTTAATATTCTCTTCAAGACCTTTTACAATTTTCCCCACAATGCTATTTAGACTAGCAATTAACCCCCCTGAAACACCACTGCTCCCTAATACTCTTACAGCAGCACTCAGAGACAGGACAATGTGACAGAAACACACATTCATGTCCTCATATGCATATATGAAGTCCTGGCTTGCCCATAACCACATTTTTGTTAATTTATCTAGGGATGAAAACCCTTAGTTATTCACAGCTCTGCTTACCCTCCTCTGTTTTGGTAGTTGAGAGCAGGAGGGCTGAGTCATGCTGGCAGAACCACCACTCTTTATTCAGGGCTGTTTGGCATGGCCAGTGCCATCAGTTCACACTGACAGAGTGACCTGGGCTGTGCAGCAGCAGCACAGCATGCAGGGGTGCTGGAGCAGCTGGGACACATCGTGCCCCTCTCCTTCAGAGCCTGCCAGCCCTGAAGTGGCAGCAGGAAGGAGAACTGCTTTCCATTTCCAGGGCTGGCTTCGTGCTGCCAACCCCCCCGAGGCGTGGACGTGGGCAGCAGATGAACCTGTCACAGACAGGACACAGCTGAAGCCTGCAAAGGCTCGTGCCAGGACAGCTGGGGAAACTCCAAAAGTGCAGACTCAAGCACACAGACATTGCTCAGAACCTCAATTCACAGTCAGCCTTCCAGGGAACTACTTGTGTACCTATGGAGTCTCCAGGAACAAGTTGGTTCTCACCTGTAGGAAACCAAGAGTAGAAACTGTCCCTCCCACAAGCTGTGGCTGCCCAGGTATTCCTGCTGATAGCAAATGTTTTACTCCAGGTGGATTTTAAATTGAAGTTCACCTGCAGTGACCTGTTTGGAAAATTATTCCCTAATGTGCTTTTGTCTGTGGGGATAAATGCACATTTCTGCTTAAAAACTTCTGATCAAAGGAACTGGAACTTCTATACTACATAAAACACAACAAATCAAAATACATTTTTACTATTATGAGCATGAAAAAAAGAAGAAAACATAAACATGATAGAACAGACACTCAAGCCACATACTAAGCATTTTTCAGTGGTTTGGGAAAGAAAAGAAATACAAAATGTGAAGTTAATATTCCTACTGGAATGAGATGAAAGATATTATTTTACGCCCTACTTGAAACATCATAGTCATTTTCATCTGCACTAATAAAAATAAATCAGCAGCTGATCTTCCATGCATTACAATTACCATTTCATGCAACAGTCACAATGCTTCTGAGATGCATTTGCCCTTTGGAACTCCTGCCACAAATAGAGCTGAATTTAGGGACTGGCGAATGCACAAATTTATTACAGCAATTCTTTCAGGACATTGTCATGTAGAAAATGCAATGTGTGCAGCTAGAGAACAGCATCCAACCCTGAGTAAATATTTTTGAGAGGAAAATAATTAGAACTGAACAACTGAAGAAAGAAAAAGTCACCTTGCATGGCACCAACTGTTGGGTGACCAGCAGAGCCCTGTTTGGAGCACACTCATCACCCAGACAGGAATTAATTAATTCCCAAGCAGCCCCCCCCGCCTGCAGCTCAGCCTCTTGCAAAGATGCTCATTTGCAGAGCACGACACAACTTGCTGTTAGCCAGGAGAAGTTCAATATTCATTAACCAAAAGAGCCCCCACCTCGTGCTGCTGCTGCCTGCAGCACAAATCACCCACCCACCCACAAATCATGGGGTTTTATCAACCCTGTCACTCACCGTCCCAGGAACGCTGAGCCTCGGATGCAGCAACACTCCCAGCCCTCAGCTGGGGCATTTGCACAGCCAGAGCCCAAAGCTGGGAACCTGCAGCCACCTTTGAGCAATTCAAACAGAAAATGCTGGAAACACAAAAGGTTTAATCGCGGATTTGCATATAGCAACTTATCCTTGCAATAGTTCACTGCTAAAGAAAGAGCTACATGAAAAGGGAGAATTGATGCGGGCAGCTGCACGTTCCACACCCTCCCAGGAAGCCTATGGAAGCTTGCAAGCACAGGCTTTTCCTTTACAACCCAGGACAGTAATACATTCAACTGTGCTAAAGCAGAAGTGTCAGACACAGAGATTTAAGGAGATAATACAGTGAAGGCTCAGGGACTAGATAAAATCATAAAAAGATGCAGGCAAAAGCTGCTTCTTGCTTGCTCTTTACTATCAGTTGTCCCTGTTGCATTGGATGGGGAAGGCAGAGCTTCAGCAGGAGGGGTGGCTGGGGTAATCTTCCCCTCAGCTGCCCAAATCCAAGCCCAGCTTGTCCCTGAGCAGCCCTGTTCTTCTGGCTCAAAAAAACCAACTCTGGCCACCAATGCAAACACCTGCACCCAGCAGTACGGGCCACCAGAGGTACAGGGGTTCAGCCTGCTCCAGCCAGCACTGTCAGGTGGAAGGCTACATTGCTTCAGAGGGTGACCAAGCCTTGGGTTCTGCTGTGTCTGCTGAGCTCTGCAGCACATCTTGGCAACACACAGATCATTCAAGAAGCTCGGTAAAACATGGCTAAAAACTGCCAAGGTATAGTAGAGACCCCACAGCACATAAGCTCTCAAAAAAACCCCAAATAAAACAAAACAACCACCCTGCTTTCCCTGCTTTCAAATTTCTGGAAGCCATGCAGAAAAGATCTTTATGGCCATCTGCTTGGTGCCTGCAAGCCACTTGGTCCCACAGGCCACACTAGGAAGACCCAGCAGACTGGAAAGCCCCACAGCCATCCATCCTTGCAGCAGCACTGGGGACGCCTGGTCACACACATCTGCCTCTGCTGGGAGCCTGGAAACGCTCCCTTCAGGACACTGCTTGGCCAAATAGGTTTGTCACTGTCTTCCAAATAACTCACATGAATGTCTTTCATTTTTCAAGCAGTGCCAGTAAACATGGGGCTGCACACGCCACGAACACTGACATATTTCACTAATACAATCCAGCAGCAGCATATGGGGAGTATTTATATAGGCCTTTATTATTTTTTATGAAAGGTAAACGACCCTCTAAGAGACGTGGTGAATTGTGTTGACAGCATCTTTGTTTTTAGGAAAAAAAATACCAATAGGGGAGGGTTGGAGGCTTTGCAAGTCTAACCCATGGGTACAAATTCCTTCCGTCCTGTTACAGGAAAAAACCCAAGCATTCTCTTCTTCCCCTGTTCTTATTGTCTTTCATCGTACAAGCTGGTCTTATTAAACCTGTTACTCAACACAGTAATTAGTAGAAATAAAAAGACAAATAGAAATAAAATTCGGATATTGACTCTAATTAAGTCTTGTTAAGTGTTATTTTATTAGTTGGGGTGGAGTAATTTTGTCATGATTGAACTGTTGAGGAACAATTAAGTAGAATGCAGCTTTAATTCCTTGCTGATCTCCTGACAAAAGCCAACACACTCGTGTGAGAGAAACCAAAACTAACCAGAGCAATGTGACATTAGCATGTTGTGTCACCAGGTGAAAAGCCAAGCTGGGATGGTACCAAAACCTCAAGTCTTGGCTTTGGAGCTTTACTTGGTGCAGGCAGGAACGCCCTGGGCAGGGAGCAGCGCCAGCCCTGTGCCGGGTTTGTTCCCTCCCGAGGAGGAACAAGGACACAGTGGGGCCCAAAGGGTGAGCAATGGGACCAGTCTGGCTTTAGGGTGCCAGCACTTCACTCTTGTGCTCTGACCTGTCACACAGCAGCCACTGGACAAGTCCCAGAATCTCACTGTCCCTGTTTCTGTCACAAGTGGAAACCAGCCCGTCTCCAACATGGAGGACGCTTTGATAAATGCAGTAATTATCACCAGACACCCCACCCAGCAAGCAAGAAAATAAAGGCCATTTGTTTGTCCAGCTAGTTATAAAACTACCACCAGAAAACTCTGCAAATCAAGCCCCTGGAATCTGATTTAATTAAATCAATGAGAATTATATCATTAATTCATCAGAAAGCTCAAAGCTAACAGGAAATTGTTTCTATCGACTACAAACTCCTTCCATGGAGCTGCCTGGTGGTACCCCTGCTATGGCACAGCCCAGCTGCACCTCTGCTGCCACATTTGTCATCTCAGTGCACCATTTGCTCCTCCTGACACAGATCATCTTACACAAAGCAGTTGTCACGCTTCTGCCAGTCCCTACCATCTCAAGCGCTTTGTACATTCCTCTCCACACGTGCTCATAAAAATCACTCGCTGTAGGAGCTTCTAAATGGGACTTGTCAAAGCATCAAATGGAAGGTGTGCAGGACAGAACCTCCAGCTTCTTGTGGTGTTTGCTGAAACACCCAAACACAGCCTGGTACCAACCCTCTTTTCTTTCCACAACATAGCCCTGAGATGTGGTTGTAAAGAAGAATCCTGACGGGAGGGAAGGGAGACACCAAAATCTTAAAAGGAAACTTCACACATGTAAAAGCCTACAAAAAGTAAAACCTGGATATCCGTAACAGAAACGATCAGGAAGTGATTTAATGCAGTTTGGAAATACCATTTCAGTGTCTGGTTGAACAACTTTAGAATACAAATATTCAGCAGGTTGTTTACAGTTCAATGGAAAAAGTTTCCACTTTCCCCAACCCACAGCAGAGCACAGTCTATTCTCAGTGAGGAACACAAATTTTGAGCAACTCCAAGAGACATGAAGAAGTCACTGGCTTTATCTCAATTTAACTGATTTCAGGAAACTTAAGCAATACTCAAGACGAGGGCTCTCAATCTCAAAGACACTCAAACCCTGCTAGACCTGCTATTGTGTAGACAGCAATTGCTGATTTATTGACTGCAGAGTGCTGTGGATCAAGCCTTCGTATTTGCTAATATCTCTCTTGGAATTGGCCTTTAATTAACCCAATTCAACTGCTATTAGTGAGAAAGCAACAACGCCCATTTCCTTCAATAGAGTTGGATGAAGTTGTATCAGTTAGCAGCTGAGCTGGAAAAATAAAACATTTGGACCAATTAGTTTTACTGCTAAGATATTTAGCACACATTTTATCTGATATGAAAACTTCAAATCTAGGGCTAAACCAAAGAAATTATAGTACAGTTTCCAGATTAATAAGAAAGGTGTTGAGAAGTGGAAATCCACCTCTCATTCCCTCGGGTTCAGTTCAGAAGTAACCCTGGCAAATCCAGGGCAGCTCCAGGGACATAAATACGAAGTGACAGGGAAATCCAGCCTACTATTCACATCACATATTCCATGGTTCTTTCTATTTCACAGTAATACACCAAGTTAAGCTGCTTATTAGATGGGCACATTCTCCTAACCACAGCCAGGCTTGTATGTTATGTTGGGCTTGCCATCAGTGCTGACTGCCCTTTAATCCTAATTCTGCTGTCATCTGTGGTTCCACTTCAGAAGATCCTTGCTTTAATACACAAATGGGATCGCTGTTAGCACTGCTGCAGAAGGGAGGCATGTGAGAAATGCCACGAGAGGGACTCCCCGTAACCATCCCTGTTCATACAACCTGCACGTTCTCCTGACAATCTATACTTTCAAATACTTCTGCTGGCCTACAGGATGTTGTGGCATAAGCTTCCAAGCACCACAGCACACCCATTAGCAAATAATGACCTTCCTAAAATGACCTAATAACAGCTAATAACTGCCATAAAGCATAAAAAGGCTGTGGTACAGAAGGTCTTTTATGGAATGAAAAAAACCCCTAATTTTTATTAGCAGAATCACTAATGGACAGAGTCCTCATGTGATCGATTTACTTTTAGGAAATGCCTGGTATCAGATAATGAAATTAGCTCACAAAACAAAAACAACCCCCAAACCAGCACTTTGAAAAAAGCACACTGCAGTCTGGCAGCTCATGAATGAAACGCTCCGTAGGTGTTTGTGTACATTTATAATTTACTACACCACATTAAGAAATAAGACAACTGCAAATGACAAGCTGATGCTCTCCCAGCTGCGTACACTTTGCAATGATACCTTCCACCAGGGCTCAGCCAGCCTCCCTACCAACCTTCCAGTTGGGAGAAAGACAGAAGGATCCAAAGGATCCAAATCAGTTCCAGCAACTGAGTAACGAATGGCAGCAACTCTGCCCTCATAAAGTTCTGAAGCAATACACACTGAAATGCTGTTTAGCAGGAGCACAAATCCCACCCTGATACAGAGCATCACACGTGCTCCAGACCTTGCTTTCACCCTGCACTCCAAGCTTGTATGAAATCACCGCTAATCTCACACAGAGGCAGGTATCTGTGTCTGGCAGCTCATGTAGGACCAGGTTCAGCCCTTCTGGAACAAAGCACCAAACTCAGCCAGTCACACACCCAGCTTTACACGTGTTCCCAGCTCAGAGAGAAATCTCCAGGTGCAGTTTTTGGCATGTAATTAACCCTATGAAACACAGCAAGACAAGCTTTTCTTTATGTCCTCACCAGGAGAAGACTCAATGTAACTGTACGGAAGTACCTCACAGGATATTTTCTACAACACTTTCACCTGCTCTTGATCTTTCTACCTGAATTTATTTATTGGATCCACTCCTTGCAGTTGCACCTGTAACCCTGGTGAGTTATTCCATGCTGGCTCATCCTAATGGCAGAATCACAAATGACCCATATAACCTAACCCCAAACTCTTTCTGTGCACCCGGATAAGGAGGCTCTGCAGAGCTTCAGTTCCATGAACAAGTTGACAGATTTGAATGAAGCAATGGAAAAGACTGAAGCTCCCAACAATCATCTTTTCTCTCTGCAGATCCACTGACTACACTCAGCATCTTGTCTGTGTTCCAGTTTCAGCACAGCTGAAGTCTGCTGGCAGCAATCCAGGGACAGCCACGGATCCCTGATGCTTTCAGAGGGCACCTTCTCCAGTCCACAGGGCACAGCAGGGACTGTCTGAAGACATTCCTTGCCCAGCTTCCCGACCCCTGCATGATCCCCAGTCCTACACCCTGCCCTGAGCTCCAGCCCTGCAGAAAGCATCAGGCCTTTTGACAGCACCCATGTGGAACATCCCAACTTCCTGCACTTGTGGCTTTCTCTTCTGTTTATTTTTAAGCCGTGGAAGGTACTTGGAACGTGATCCCTGAGCCAGGTGACAAGGCTGAACATGGTGCAGGATGTTTGTACACATGCATTGGAACAGCCTACACGTACACATTCAGAACTGCTGTTATCAGGAAATGAGCCATGAAATGTGTAAGCGGCGGCACATTAATAATCTGTTTTGTAGCTTAAATTAGAATCTTTGGAATTTCACAGCCAGACACTTTTAAATAGGTCAAAAATGCAGTAATCACACTTAATGATCACACTGTGATGTGCACCGCATCAGAGCTGGGAGTGAGGAAACCTGAGCAGAATGGATATGAACTACTGGCGCACTCAAAAAAGCATTTAACGAACCTCAAGAACAAAACACAACTCAGGCACCAAGTTTTTTATCTTTTGATGCTGCTCTTCAGAAATGAGGTGTGAGATTTCATGTGATCACAGACAACAAATGCTGTTCTCCGTATTTTCCTTTTAGTTAACTCTGCAGATTAGCAAAGGATTTGACCACTTACAAGTAGTGAGAATTTAGTGATGTTAACAAAGCCTTTCCCATCTGAGAAACACGATTTGCTAATGTACCTGCCCACGCACACGTCACCCCCAGTGCACAGATTTAAAACACATTCCTGGGTATCAGCATTTGGGTTTCTTTTAAAGAAAAGTACAAGAATCCACAGATCAATCTCAGTAATCTTTTAGTCTCCAAACCAGGGAAACCTGCCACAATTTTGCTAAATTTAGACACATGCTTCTTTCTCTCTACACCAACTTGATTTCAGGTACAATAAACCTGATGGAAAAATTGAATAAAGAATGAGAATTTCAGGAAAAGATGCAGTCATTGACTAATTAATCCTGTCCTGTCAAGCTACTGAGGCATAACCAAAAAGGAAAACTAGGAAAAAAAAAATCAGCTATATTCTGTGAAAACAAAGTCAAAGTCAATGTTTGTCTACTGCAAAAGTACAAAGTCAGCAGGGGAGACTGCTTGGAAGCTTGTAAGAAAGCAGTAGAGAAATGTTTTTTTGGTTTCTTTTTTCCTCCAGTCAAACTGGGCTTCTTCTAAAAAACAAAGCAAGGCAAAAGATGAAAGGCCTTCTCTTCTGAAGCCAAAGATGAAGAATACAAAGAATATTAATGACTAACAAGTCTGTCTGTAAATGCCATGAGCTTAGCTGCAGAAGGGACTAAAAGGAAGAACAGTACTGCTATTAACTAATAAGTTTTTGATCTAACAAGCAGTGATGAAGGCTGATTGGGTCATTTATGGAAGGGAATGTTAGTTCAGAAGAACACAGGTTCCCTACAGAGGATAAAAGGAAAGAAGAAAATATGCCATTATATACATGCAAAAGCTCAGGATGGTTCATTCACCCAGCACATAAAGGTATTAAATTCCCAATTAGGGCTTGTCTGTCCCTCACATGTTTGTCTGTGCAGGTATAGCAGATGGCTGTCTTGTGGAAAACTTGAGAATTGGTGTGAATTTGACACCAGCCTTGTATTACAGAACACTGGATTTTGATGAATTGCATTTCCTAGAGGAAAAATTCAACAAACACAGAACCTTACCTTTGTCACAGAAAAGCCTTATTATTGGACCCAGCACAAGCCTGCCTGGGCACAGCAGTTTCCCAGTGTCCTGGAATCCTGCAGTGGTCCAGGAGGGTCTTATGGACCAGGGGCAAGGGAAGGAGGCAGGCACTGGCCTCTCACCTCTGCACAAGCACTGTGAGACCAGTGCAAAGCATGTCCTTCCATGTGTGAAGTTTGCCCATTCTCTTTCAAGAAATTCTTCTAATTTAAGCAAGTGAAACACAATAAAACCAGGAAGAAGAAAAACAACCACCTCTGAGCAAAAAGTAACACCATGCCAAGTTCAGATTTGGAAACTGATTCATTTGCCAGCTCATAGGCACACACACACACCTAGTGTGTCTATATTTATATGCATGGACTCAGGCTGCCTGCTTGGTACAGGCACTAGGAGGATTTTTAAATCAGCAAGAAATCAAGAATCACTTAGAGAAGATGGAAAAATTCCCTTTTCTCTAAACTCAGATTAGGGGAATCTTGATGCCTCAGCTCTGCCTGTAGCATCCAGCAGGGCTGAGGGCCAGCACGGACACACAATTCACTCTGAGATTCCTTCCCTTAACAGGCCACTGCTCAGTCCTGCAGACAGGCTGTATTTTGCATTGCAGCCTGATCCAGCAGATGATGTGAGAGGCTTCTGTGTCAGGGAGGAAATCTGGGAAGCATTCTGACAGCCTGAGAGATGGCAATGTTGAACCAGTACTGCCAGGGAGCTGTGCTGCTGCCCCTTCCTGGGCTGGGAATTCAAAGCCTCAGCTCAATGCCCAGCTTTGTCCATAACCCACAGGGGTCTCAGGAGATCACCAACCTCTCTCAGCATCCCCTTATGGAAAAGGGGCATAACAACATGTCTCAGCAGCATCACAAACGTTTGTTAATGCTTATAAGCACTTTGTAGATAAGCAACATCAAGACAGCAGTTAGCAGATTTGGGATTTGGGGCACAGACACATAAATCTAAAGTACTCATATCATATACTTCTTTTAGACAAGCATAGCAGCAGATCAGCTCCCTGCATTTAGTGGTTGTGGGCTCCATCCTCTCAATAGACTGAGCACTCTGCCTTTGATCCAAAAAATGAGTCCGCGGAGAATATTCACATGTTTAATGTTAATCATATGCTTAAATTCTCTGAATCTATAAAGAGAGTAAAAGAGAAAAGTGTTCCCCAGCTCCAAAACAAACACAAATTCCCAGAAGATATATTTAGGACATGAGCAAACATTTGGCCAGCAAAGGAAAAGCCTTCAGTATACACCTGCTAAGCTTTTGCATCCCTCAGGAAACCTGCAGGTAGGAAAAGTGTCCAGAGCGAATTTGCTTAGACAAAACCTTCCTAAAATAACCAGCATGGTCATATTTGAAAGAAGCACCCCAGAGCATGTGACCTACTATTCTTACACACACAGAGCAGTCCTTGAGTAAGAAAATCAGAAAACAGAATAAATGAAATTAATTAAGAAATTCACCACACATATTTGAACTTCTGACTAGGAATTTATAGTTGCAAAAGAATACATTCATTTACTAACTGTCTACTGTGAGAGAAGAGGCTTTCCTCAGAGGACAGGCACTGCCACCCAGTCCTCACAAATTCCATATGCCTTCAGCAGCACCTAGAAAGCATCTTATTATAACTCTGCATCAGAAAGGAACAATACTGAGCAAAAGGAATGGAACCCCCTTAAAGCCTTGCTCATTTTCAGCACATGCAGCTCTCTCATCCTCACTCTCTGAAACATCTGACTCAATTTACACTTTGCTAAACTCCTGGGCTAGCTGGTGGCTTGGGGCTACCAGTCTGCTAAATCAGCTGGCCAGAATGTCCAGGAGCTTCTGCTCTTGCACCGACCCCACCTTGAGCCAGGTGCTCCTGAGCCCTTTCCTGCAAGTGGATCAGGTCTGTGGAGTGAGGACAGAGCTGCTCTGTTGCAGGGAGCTGCAGTGCTGGGATGCAGCGAGCTCCAGGCAGGCAGACACTCCTGCAGAGCAGAGCAGAGCAGAGCACTCCCAGCCACAGCCACAGCTGCAGCCCGGACACAGCCCTGGCCAGACGAGCATCTGCAGCACAAACATAGAGCTGGCTTCCAGAGATGATTTTCAAAACCCTGTTAAACAAGCATGTATAGCAAGAAAAGCCTCAGGCAACCAAAGGGCCACTACGCAGAGCTTCATTGCTGTAGCAGACCCATAAACATTATCCAGCTTACTAACAGCAACACCACGTTTTTGCCAGCAACATGAAACCACCATAAATTGTCCAAGAAGTTAAATAAGGGTGATAATTATTTATAAGGATTTTTAAAGAATCCTTTAAGATTACTGTCCTCAAATTAGATTTAAAAATGCTAGAAATAGATTCAACTAAACATCATGAGATGAAATGGACTTGATGGTATAAAAGAACCATTTTCTTAAGTAAAGGCTTTTTGAGAAGCGTGTTCTATTTTAACAGTACACAGCACTTTACATTAATTAACCAGAGGGAGCTGTACTAGTCACACCTTACAAAGGGTTAACAAGGTGTTTATCTTCCTTGTTTGGCTGAATTAGAAATACTCAAAATGCCCTGACTCAAAGGAGGCAGACCAGATCCCTACCTTCACCTGCCGTGAGGGATGGAATTACAGTGCTGGGTGAGGCTGTAAGTCCAAGGGAAGTTAAGACACCACAAGGAATCTTGGTTATATTTCTCCACCTCCTTTGCAAGACACTTTGCTGTCCCAAGGTTTGCAGACACTACAAAACAACACAAAGTTCACTGCTGTTGCAGCTTACCAGCGTGACCTGGCAGACCCCACCATTGGGGAAACCCTCTGGAGAGGACTGAAAGCCCCAGAGGACACCTCCATGACTTTCTTTCACCAATTTCCTAGGGGAAGAAGCACTGTCTCCTATGATGGGGTCAGCTACAAGGCATGACTCCAAGCTTCTGCAGGGTAGAGCATCTCTCACAATAAGCTCAGACCTCTTAGACATCTCTGGTGCCTTTGCTTTGTTCAGAGCCTCCATTAACATCACCCAGGACTTCATTACCAGGCACTTTCCCCTGGCTGGAGCCTTGACTCTTCCTTTGCTATACCACTTGTTTGTTGAAGTACACAAAGAGCCAGAGTGTAACAAAGAGATGCACTCCCCATCCTCACTCCTTTACCAACTCATCCTCCCCCATCCCTCAAAGGCAGCCCACCCCTTCTCCCACCCCTAACACAACAGTGAGAATAAAAGAGTCCTGGGGAACAGAGAACCAGCAAGGGGCATCTTTCAGTGCTCAGAGGGCAGACACCCTGTCAGGCACGAGGTGCCACTGGCTGCACCACAGAGCACAGGGATCCATCCCACAGCAAGAGCTGGACCTGGGCAAGGACTGCTGGATACACCTTCTCAGCTACACTGGCTTGAGAACAATAATTAAATTCCAGTCTAATTTCCTCCTGATCTACAGCTCTAACTCCTTAGTGACTCCTATAAAGCCAATTCCCAACTGTGGTATCACTCTGGGTGTTTGCCTTAAATAAGGAGCCCAGGAAGCTACTAAAACAATAACTATCTTTTTACCTGGAAAACAGATAAAAACAGATAATACATGCCCAGGAAATCTCTCCTGTGGAATACAAGTGTCAATATTTCAGGTTTCAGTAACATCATATGATGTGCCATCACCACCCTACTCAACACATGGGCAGAGACCATGAAGTCTAGAGAATACAGTCAAAGCATAAATGGTTCCTCCTCTGCACTCCTCCTTTTCCTCGCCATCTCCCAATGTTTTATGCTGTACCAGAGGGAGCAGTGCCCAGTCGGGTCTTCAAACAGCCACCAAAACACCCGAGGCTATGCGATGTCACCCAGGAACACCGCGGGTATTAAAGCCACCAGAGGCTGAGGTCTGTGCAGCTGCTCCCCTGTCCTGCTAATTGGGTACTGCGGACACGCTCACGCCGTGAGCACATCTTTGACATAACACAGCATGACAATTCTTCCAGAGTCACAGAAACGCAGGGCATACAAATAAACCTGAATGCTGAAACCATTTCATTGTTCATAAGAATATGCACGCTGCACCTGTTAGGACCAAGGGCACTGTCTGCGCCTTGGAGCTGATTATTTCAGCCTCTAACAAGCCTGTCTCTCTTGGAGGACTGTTAAACTCCAGGAGTTAATAAAGCACAACAGAATTATTTTGCAAAAAGAAATCATTACCGAATATACAGGGAGAGATCATTAAATGCAAGGTAAAGAAAACAATCCTCAAACTGACATTCTCCTCTCAGCTTCTCACAGCCGCCGGTCAATTTAAATCAAATTTCACCGAAACAAAATAACTCCAAAATTGATACTGGTAAAGTCCTACCCTGGAACAAATGTTCGGGAGCCCAACTGCGGTACTCCGGAAGGCAGGACACGAGCGGGGAGCGCTCCGCAAGCCCCGTCCCGGCGGGAGGGAGCAGCGGCGGCTCCCGCAGCCCCGCGGGGAGCCGGAGCCGCCGCAGGGAGCAGGTGGCA
>VWZP01009947.1:915377-1106057 GCA_013396995.1 Dicaeum eximium | reverse complement strand
CCAGCCCAGCCCAGCCCAGCCCCGCCGCCAGCACGCGTGGGGCCGGGCCGGGGGTGCTTTTTCGCCGGAGAGAAGGAGCCGGAGGAGCGCAGCAGAGCAGCGGCTGCGGCGGGCAGGGCGCGGGGAGGGGACGGGACCGGCACTCACCGAGCTACGCGCGGCTGCTGCTGCTGCCCCCGCTGCCGTCCATGGGGGCGGCGGGGGGNGCCCCGGGGCTGGCAGCTGCCGGAGCGGGGCTGGCGGCGGCCGTGCGCCGAACGGGGGGCGAGGAGCGGCTGGAAGCGCCTGTGTGTAACGTGGCCGGGCGCGAATCCGCCCCGCGAGGGCTTTTAATGAAGTACAGATGTTCCCTAATATAATTATATCGTCCTCTCCCCGATAATTGGCTTTGGCAGCCGCGCTGATCGAATCCCCCCGCTCGGCTGCCGGGCGCTCCCCCCGCCGGCACCGCAGACACCGCAGAGCCGGGCACTGCCCCGGGGACCCCACACGGGCAGGGCCCTGCTCCCGAGAACCCACCTTCAGAGACCTGGCATTTCAATGGAAGCTTTTGCCTCACAGCAGGTGAAGATGAGGGGCAGCGCTTATTTACTTATTTCTTAAAGTGTGTGTCCTCAGAGAGCGTGGGCTTGCTTTGTAGCTGGGCTGTCTAGAGCCAGGGAGGATGAAACACCGTGGTTGTGGGATGGAAAGGTTATTGCACACATTGGGGAAGGAAGGACCTTGTTATTGAGCAGGAGCTCAGCAGCAGAGGATGTCCTGACTGGCTGAGCAGGACCAGCACCCCCTGTGCAGCTCCCTCGCTGTACCTGTGCTCTCAAAGGGCCAGGTGAGCTGCAGATGGTTAAAACACCCCAGTTCTCCCCAGCTTGGTTTGTCTTTAGGGAAATTGCCAATGAGGACACGCTAATACAAGTCAGATGTCTGGGTGTTTTATGCATCTATGTGAGGAAAACGGATCAAACCCACAAATTCATCTTGCAGAGGACAAGCAGCCAACACAAGGTAATGATTTCTAGTCACTACAGGCCCCAGACCACACTGCTTTCACCTGATGACTCAAAGCTGAAACCCAGCCATGCAATTCCTGCTGACACCTGGACACTATGAGGTGGGTAAATACTTCAGATAAGCAGGATTAGGGAATTCTTTTAGCCCAGGGTTGCAGAGGGGAGCTGCAGAGAGCTGACGCATCTGCATTTCTCTCATGTCAGCTCAGGCAGTGTCTAAGGGGATGGGCAGTCCTGCTTGTTAATACAAAGTGCAGGTTGGAAGTCAGCTCCCCCATCCCCTAAGGAGAT
Organism: Dicaeum eximium; assembly: GCA_013396995.1. Classification (NCBI taxonomy): domain Eukaryota; kingdom Metazoa; phylum Chordata; class Aves; order Passeriformes; family Dicaeidae; genus Dicaeum; species Dicaeum eximium. Next base: position 1,104,756 of record VWZP01009947.1, on the reverse strand, counting down.
TCTGTCCTGCTCACTCCTCTTGCCCAGTCCATGGTCTTATCCACCAGCTCTTATCAATTTAAGTGAAGGCAGGAGCCTACAGTTCCTTCAAGCAATTGCAAACTTCTCAGCCCAAGCCCACAACGACAGTCACACTCCTGTTTTATATTTACCCGTGGTACCTGGGTGACACCTGGGAACAGAGAACCATTTTGGACCTATGGAAAGGGAAAAGGGGTGGCTCTACACACATCTGGAGCTACATCAGCATTAATTCTGGTCTCAGCACGAGGTCTCAGCAGGAACAGTAAAATGCTCCTTGTTTTCACACCTCTGCAGATTTCTGAGGAACCAAAACAGACAGAGGATTTCACAGGCTGGGCAGGACATGGAGCATCCTTGGTTTGCCTTCAGCTGGGCCTCTCTGGGGTTTTGCTCACCCTGCAATATGCCCTCCTGTCTCAGGAGACAGAATCCAACACAATCACAGAGATATAAGTGATGCTGGTCTTCCAGACACTATTTTTGATGTCTGCTTTTTGTTCTTGATTCAGTTCTGGTCCCAGAGGTGAAGGCATGGGGAAGGTGTAGTGTCAGAGGCAGCTGTGTGTATTCCCTGAGAGCAGATGCCTCTGCAGTGGATGGCTTAGGAGGCAAGATGGGGACAAAGAAACTAATATATTTTCCTCTATTTTCACTTCAGCCATAGTAGAATTCTTTTCTTAGAAGGATGTAAATATAGAAGAGGTGAGGGAAGCACAAAAGCAATACAACCTGGAACAACATGACTTGAAACAGAGGACAAGCAACCTGACAGACTGACTCTGCAATTTCTCTTTCAAGCTCTTTTCTTTAAATGTTATTTTTTTGAATTTTAAAAACCAGCCCATCATAATTACAGGCTCTCACTTAGACTTCCCAATCTTCCTTTAAAGCCAACACAGAAATTACTTCAGAGAGCTATCTAGCTTAGTTTTCCCTCAAGGGCAGATGCAGGAGAACATTCACCTTAAACAGAGGAGTTCTCCAGCTCGTGAGCTCTCCAGTGAAGGTACAAGCAAACTCTCACACTTACCTTATCCTTGATTTTCTTATGCTTCATGGCTGACCTCTCAGCAGGAGCTGTCTGCTCCCCCCAGTCCTGCAGATAAGTACTTTCCAGCTTTGTCTCACTGACTGAGTTTCTCTGCCTCTTTCCAGGTGTTAAGCTGATAAGTGTGATTTCCAAGGATCGACTCTGTCAAAAAAAGGAGGAACAGTGGACTCACTCCTCTCTGACCCCTTTTATATTTTCTGTGCTCCACCCATTATTAAAGGTAGATGGTTCAGCTCTGGCTCCAACTTGTCCCTCAGATATTCCAGGGCAATCTTCTTCAGGCTTTGCCCTTTTCAGTGTACTTTTTGTTTCTGTACCCCTCTGCAAACAGGTAGGTGTTGTTTCCTGAAAGCATTGTGCTTGTATGTTCCTGGAAGCAGAAAACAGGGAAACTTACTGTAAAATTCAACCAGTAACAAGTCAACAGTTGATTCTGTTCTTTACTTCATACCATTTTTAGAATAAATGCTTCCTTAAATGAAACAAGGTAACGTATCTCTTTGATCCTGAGCAAATAAGAACAATGCCTTTTCCTCCCGGTACACAGCACCTGTCCAACATTTTATTAACTTTGCTAATTGCATTAAGCATCCTGCAGTGCTGAGCAGTCATCAGCTGCTAAATCCCAGATCACTGTAGTTGAGCTGGCTGTCAAATGAGAAAAAAAAAGACATTTTAGACCCAGAGTAGTAACCAAATAATCACACAGTTCTGAATTCTGCTCATCTCCTCGCAGTGATCATTTCATGAACTACTGGAAGATGGTGTTAGGATTCACACAATAAATATGAGCTGTATGGGTGCAAATAAGATTGATTAATAGATCTCACATGTTCAGACATTTCTACAAACAAGAAAAATTAGGTTTCTCTATGTGAATATTTTATGCAGATTTTTATGCAGATAATTTGTACCTGCTCTTTCATTTTCTTACCTGTAGTATTACATGTGAACATAATAATAATAATATTAATCTAAATTTACATACACAAATTACTAGAAGGTCTGGATCTGGCACACTGGGGAATAATTTCTGGCTGGAAACAGTAGTAGTATGATAACTATTTAGACAACTATATGAAATGAAATAAGCACTTGTCAAAGGAACAATGCATTGTTATGAAAACTGGAATTGGTAAAGTCTCAAATAAAAATGGAGCTGGTGAAAACGAGTTAATCAGAAATTCTCTCCTGCCACTCCCCTGCCTTACTACTTTTTCTGTTTCTTTCTGCTTTTTGTTGGGGTGAAACCCTGCTGAGTAGAGAGCTGGGGAGGCAGAAGCAGCCAGACCATTCTGAAGATGTAGAAAAGCAGCAAATCCTGGCTCACAGCAGAGGGCTGGCAGGATCCCTCAGTCCAGGCTGGTGGCTCTGCCTGCAGGGATCAGAGAGGGACCTGGCCAGGCTGGGTGTGCCCCACACACAGGGACTGCTGCTGCACTCACAGAGTGTTTGACAGGGGAAATGCTGGCCTTAATTTTGGTCCTGATGGTAGTCAAGACCTGAGTTCTGCTCAAGAGCTAACTGGAGATGCAGAATGGTTAGAGAGAGCAGACAGAAGAAGCTGCAAGTGTCCTGCAGGCACTGTCAGGCAGTGGGCTCCAGCTGACATGCTTCCATTTTGAAGAAGCACAAGGGCATTTTGACCACAGTTTTGTGAAAGTAATATTATTTCTGCTTTTCCTTATGTATTCACCAGGAAACCCATTCTGCAGCCAACCAGAACAAAACTGTGTGGAAGGAAGTAGGGGGAAAAAAAAAGAGAAATGAAAGAAAAAGCCAGTCAAGCTACTGCTAATCATATTAATTGATATATGTTGTTTATAATTAGCATTTTTAAGCATTCATTTTCTTTTTTCAATAAAGACCACATCTCTCCAGGACCCTTGCCATGTCCATTGTTTTTATGACAGGCAGTAGAGATAGGTACCAATTACTTGGCTCTTATTTAGTGAGTACTCCAAAGTACTTTGATGCAGCAGCATTTTAAATCCTCTGTAGCAGCTAATTGTCTCATTTTAATTCATTTTTAATGAGACACCTGGGAGAGTGAAGAAACATCACAAAACCACAAAAATCCCAGAATACTTTTGAATTGGTCTCCCAATCTCTCCTTATTTCTGCCTTTCTACAAAAGGACTTTTTGGTACTAGCACATAAAGGTGCAGCTTCACCCAGCTGTGTGACAGCATTGCTCTCTGTCACATCATAACCTTCTCCCACAGGTGAGGAAGGATGGTAGAATCTATAAAACACCATGGAAAAAAACCAGAGAGAAGTCTCTGGTCTTCAAATGTTCTACATCTTCATCAGAGCTGTCTCTCTAGACAGATGTCCTCTGCTGCCAGAAGGCTGCAGACAGACATGCAGGGTTCTGAAGGAAGGGTGGGGTTCTCCCTCATCATCATTTGACATGCAGATGTGACTCTCACATAAAAAGAAAAAAGGTGGCAAAGAGGTATATTTTTTTCATCAGCAGCTGATTCATTGCACACTTTTTTTGTGAAAGGAAAAATGTGTCCTCTGACACTCACCAGCATGGTTTCCTCAGTTAAGAAACCCTCTTCGTTCTCACTCACATGGCTCAGTGTTGCACTCTGTGCTAACTTCAACATCCAGATTTTATTGACTCAACAGGGGAATTAATTCCAGTAAGACCTGCCCAAAACTCTATCAGCAGTTTGGCTTCAGCTAGCCCCTGTCACGGCATCCCTGGTCTCTGCTGCTGTGGTGGCTGGAGGGAGAAGGAGCACACTCCAAGGCAGCATTTAACCAAATCACATGAGGAGCTCCTGGATCAAAACCAGCACTGCAAGTGGAGAAAGAGCACTGGACATTGAGAAATGTGTGGGGGATGTTGTCACTTTAATTAGAAAGGTACCTGTGGTGGCAGATTGATGATGTTTCCACTGAGGGATTTACCATAAATTGAAAGGCTCGCTCAGTGAGCTGTGTGGTTTCACTAAGACATTCCCCTCTCAATTTTGGTAATTATCTGTGCTCTTTTGTTAGTGCTGTGATAATTGTTACCAGGTGAGGCCCATCAGCTGCCACAGGGCAGTGTGGCTGTCCACAGCCACCACAGCAGTTATCATCCCTGAGCAGTGTCCCCTCGTGCCCCAGGGTCAAAGTCTGGAGCACTCTGTGGTGACCAAGCCCTATCCTTGCCCCATAATGTACCTGACACCCTAATGAGGATCTGGCAGTGGTCAGGGCTGTGGGAAAGCCCAGAGGTTTCAGCAGTGGCTGGAAAGCAGCTGTGGATGCTAATTCTGTGGCTGAGGACTCCCAGGCAGGCACAGCCAGCAGATGTGTCCCTCTGGTTGGCGCTGGCCTGCCCAGATGCCACAGCCTGCAGTCACTGACTGGTTTCTGCAAGGCAGAACTCTGGTCCGAGCTCAGTTTCTTTGATCTTTAACAGTATAATGACATTTAATACTATTAGTATGCCAAAAAATTGGCTGCTTCTTTTGTCTACATTTTAGCTGCTTTGATGCACAAAGGAGCCTTGCACATTTGGAGTACTGGGACAAGGGGCTTGTTGATTCCAGCAGAAGAGCTCTTAAGCCTTTGGTACAGGCACCGTGGAGTACCCAGCACAAACACTCAAGGGTTTTCTCCTCCTCAGCTGCAAAACTCCCATTTTGCTGCTTCTGGGAACTGACTAAGGGCAAGGTGGGCTGGCCCCTTGCATAGAAGGCTGCCAAGCTGCCGAATTTGTTTGCAGCAAGGGACTGGGGGTCATGTTGTGACCATACAGTCAGGGAGAGCACTACTTTTGGGAATGAGCATTCATGTATTGAATCTACTGCTACAGAAAAAAAAAAAACCTGAAAATCCCATAGCATTTAAGAACTCTCTGTTGATGAAGATTATTTTGACAAGAACTCCAGGAAACTTTCTTTCCCACTGAAAACCCATTTACAGGCTATTTTTGTCTTTACTGTATTTCTTCTCCTTTTCTAAGATGGATTTTTTTTCACCAGAGATGAGATCTCAATTTCTTTTCAGACTTGGACAATGGAGCAGTTGAAGAGGGTGACAACAACAAGCTGCTTCTCAAACCATCACACAAAAGACTTCAGTGAGGATATTTACAATAAATACAGGCACCAAGTGTAAGGGCTCCCGTTTTCTGGCAGCATTGCTTGACCAGTTTTTTCCCTGGAAGGAATCTATTACATCAGTGGCTTCGGGAATGTATATTGAGATGGTTTAATCAGAGTTGAAAATCACAGCACAGAAAGGAGCTTCAGTTCTCCTGGCTGAACACGATGTCCCCAGTTTGGGAGCTGCTGAGGAATGTCACTGATATTACACAGTCTCAGCTCCTCTCTGTCCAGAGTTAAAATGCCTGGTGGCAGCATCATGGCCCTGATTCAGCAAAGTACTGAAGCACATGCTAAACTTTAATTTCTTCAATTAGACTTAAATACCTGCTTAGAACTGAGGATATACCACAATACCCACAGAGATCACAGTGCTGTTCAACAGGTAATTTGTTTTGGCCAGCAAATCCCTCTGTAGGTAAAGATTTTGTCAACTTTCCTGTGCTCCTGTCTGTTGCTGGGATCTCCCTGTTGCCTTTATCCTTACATTGCCAGGCAGTCTTTCAAGACAGACCACTTCCTCCTCATTATTTATTCATACAACACCAAGTACAAATAGGGCTGTAGTTTCTATAACTCTCATAACACCAATAATTACAACAGGAATGGATTTAAGCATGGGCTTTGTTGTCCTCCTAAATGGAGGTTTATGTTTAGAGGCCTTTTTTTTCTTGTGTTTTCCTCCATGTGTGAATGGATTTACTCAATCCAGCTTGCTTTAGTTCCCCACGAGGCAAAGTGTCTGTGGGTGGAATGACATCTATTTGAAGGGAACAATATTATGGGAGGAGTAAAGATTAAAAGGTCTGGAAAACTTCTAAGACTTCAGCTGACACATTGAGTAATGCCAAGGCTGTGGCCAAGTTTCTCTGTGGCTTGGAAGCTATGGAAATGCAGAATGTTTCTGCAGTAAGTTAATCTACTGATAAGAACCTAAACCAGAGTTAATTACAGAGCAGGTTCAAGGGAAAGCTCGGCTGAGCCTCCGGAGTTGTTGCATCAGTGACACAGCCTGAGGTTTGGAAAGGAGAACAGAACACAGGCAGGTGAGCTGGGAGACATGGGCCCAGGCCCCTCTGCTCCAGCAGTGTCAAACTGATTGTCAGCAGGAGCAGATCAGGCTGGAAATGCTCAGTGAGTTCCAACAAGTGCTGGAATTGGCTGTAATTGCGTGAGAGTTGTGAGGGAATGACAAAGGTGGATCTAACTCATCATCCAGGGGCAAGTTCTAACACTGCTGGACAAACATTTTGCTGAAGGGTCTTTCTTAGCTATCAGGTTTTTATCTGAATTCTATCAACTGCATTCCTTGGAGGAGAAAAAAAGCCTGCAAGGGCAAACCCTCACCCAGACACTAGTATGTGTTTATTGACAGTCATGTACTTTTTTTGTTTGAAATTAGATTTTTCAAAGGAGTAGGGTCAAGGGCTTTTTCTTGCAGAAGATCAAAGGTTACATCCTTTGCTCATCTAAACCGACTTGGCTCCAGTTACTCCTTTGTTGATTTCTAGCAGCTGAGTGATTCTACCAAAAATACAGCCCAGACATGGAATCAGCAGCACACCCATGCCTGCTTTCCAACTGTGAAATAAAACATGATTCATACCCCGAGCACAGAAGTGGAATGCAAATAGCAAACAGAACACAAGGTGAAAAGTAATTATATTCCCTTAATTGCAGATTAAAAAGAAAAGTGTAACACCAAAAATTGCTCATGAGATTCCTTCCTTTTAAAAACTTGTAAAACATGAAGACAGCCTCTTTATTGAATCCTGGCTTTTGCTAGAAAAATAAATATTGTTGTAGGAATTATTGGAGCATATACATCTGATTAAAATCTTCAAAAAATGCACTGTAAATATAAGAGCTATTAAGCTGGGCTGAAATATATAGATCATATTTAAGCTGAAAGGAGGTAAATAATCCATTGCTATAATATGATTGCCATTGGCAGAAAATAAAATAATGTGGAATGATGATAAATAGTACAGCCAGTAATAGAAGCTATGGCCAGCATTCCCAAAGGAGGCACCACCCACAAGTGGGAAATAAAGAAAGAAGTAAAGTAAATAAAGTAGTGGCAAGACTGGAAGTACAAAATCTATTTTGTAAGCCACAGGTTTGAATGTGGAGAGAGTTCTGTTCTGATGGCTGAAATCACAGCACAGAGCAGCAGTGTGGTAGCAGAACCTCATCTAAGTTGACATTCTGATTTGTTACCCTTTTGTCCTGCTGTGTGACAGGCAGGAGACTGAAGGGGTGTGTGGGCACTGGGGCAAAGACTATTCTCCATTTCAGCCCAGCCTGGAAGGTGATGGTTTGCTTTAATTAGTTTTAACTGGTTCAAATTATGTAAACATTGATTTTCACACTTACAGGTTGAGTAAGTAGATACTGTCAAAAGAAAACTTAAAAGAAAAATGAGTGCTTAAGAGTAGAAAGGCTGAGCAGCAGAGAGAAGAAAACTCTGAAGAGCTCTGAGAGATGAACACAGCAGCCTCCTTCACCAGGTATTGCCCATATTAGTAATTTCTCAGTGAGACCAGAAAGTGATTTTGATTTTTGCCACAGAAAACATTTAGGCTCGATGTCCGTGATGGAGTCTGCATGACTTGAGAACCAGCAGAATAATACTCTGTGTGTCCAATATCATAAAACACAATATATTTGCTTTTTCCATCAGAGCACACTATGTTCCTGTGGGGGTATAATTTTAGAGCTCAACTCTCATGCTGGCTCCGAAAGCTTCTATTAAGACAGAAATCTCCCAGATAATAGAAAACTGTCTCAGGCCCATTCTCTTGCACATCAGCTCTGCCTGTCCATTCGGGAGTTTATAGCAAGCTCATCTTCGCAATAATAGAGAGACTTTAAAGAAGGTCTTCAAAGGCCAATGATTTCCAACTGCATCTTTGTTTCCTTCCTCTAGTGTTGTCTCTTTTTCCTCCCTGGCTCTGACAATCTGTTGTCAGTACTGGTAGAGAGAGGGATATTGCCCTGGGTTTGGGGGGTGGCAGGATTATTCAGAGGGGAGGCTGAACTCAGAGTCCTGAGCAAAGCCCACTCTGCCAGCGAAGCTGAAATTCCCCAGGAGCAGCATTCTGTGCCTCCACATCTCCCCAAATGCAGCCAGGCTCTCCCCAGAGGGGAACCTCCTCCTGCTTTTCCCAGAGGAGGGGATCACAGACCCTGGGCTCTTTTACAGAAAGATGAATAAATGAAAGAGGAAAGAGGAACGCAGCAGGCAGCTGCATTTCATTACTTTTTGATTTAGTCATCCAGAGTTACAGAGTGATAGTAAACACTGTTATCTCTGTGTTCTGGGTGGGTGTGAAACATAGCTTTAAGGACATACTCAAAGCTGTTATTGGCTCACTTTGTGCTATAGACTTTTCTATTAGAGCTGAATTAACTTTTCAGTACTTTATCAGAGCAGGAGACCAGGTTCAATTAATATCTAAAAATATTGGCCCAAACAGGTGGCCTTCCATCAACCATGGAGAGGAAAAATACAGCCTGGTTTTTTCAGTCTATTAGTTTCAACATTTTTCATACCCAGCATTCAATTAGCCAGCAAGGTTAATCTTTAGCCAGAGCTCAGTGGAAGGACTGTGTTTCTTTCCTCCTTTCTGCTGGAGTTCCTTGTGCACAGAGCCCTGAGTTTGCACATCCATACAGGCAGGAACTGACCTGGGCAAAATGCAAAGCTTTGCCCTTGTCCCCCAGATTGTCCCTGAGCAGGTAACGTGGGGCTGCATTAGCACGTCCCCTGTGTCATTGTGCTTTCCACTGACCCAAGCCTAGCCCAAATCAACAGCAGCCCCAGCCAAACCACCAGGGATGTTAGATTTGCTTCTAAATATCAAGCTGAGGAATTTGCCCCAGTCATGTTACTTCCTGTGCTGAAATCGAATTTCAGCAGCCTCACAGTCTGCACCAGTCAGAACTGGCTCTTGGTGCAGTTCTGAGTGGGTTTAGTGCAGCTCAAAGCTGTCGGGAGAGGCAGAGCAGACAGAGCAGAGACACTTCAGGAAAGAAAAAAGTAATAAACAGCAGTCATACTTCACACACAAACTCTTTCTTTTTTTTTTTTTCCCTGAAAAAGAAAAAAAGCTTGCTAAGCCTCAGAAGAAAGACTCCAGATTGTGAACTTCAGATCTCTTCCCAGCAGAGTTCGTTTGTCTTGCCCCAGACTGAAACTCAGGCGTGAGAGCACAGGGCAGCTGAGATGGGATCTCTCCTTTTCCTTTTGTTATGAGGAAGTTAAGGGAAGACCAGGCCAGGACAGATGATTTGCTGGTGCTTTAGTCAGCCAAGGAACTCGTCCTCTTGCAAAACAAAACCACTACCAACAATAATTCAGGCTCTCCAAGGAACATGCCAGGGAATGTAAAGGCTGGAGACCAAAAGAAAAGCTGGGAGGAGGGGGAATACTTTCCTCCCTTTGACATGAGCAAAACATTCACATCACTCACCCCACAGGGCACCGTGTCCAGGTCCATGAGAAACCTCTGAGCACGGCTGCACGGGGCTGGGCCGAGGGACTAAAGCACCTCAGGTGAGAGCTGTACCAACCCCAGCACCTGGAACATCCTGTTGGAGACCTGAACTGAAATCAGGTGAGATAACACCACCATTCTTAATTGCACCTTATGGACCTGTGCCTTTGTCTCTCAGAAATGCATTTGGGAGTTTATATTTCTTGACACTTCAGAAAAATAAGCCCTGCACGCCATTGTTGGTTACATACAGATGCAAAATATTGAGCAATGGGAAAGGATTTTAGAAAGCTCTTTACAAGAATTTGCTCCTCTAAGCAAGGAGGATAACTGGACTATGAAATAATCAGTCACTACAAAAGGATGCAGAGAGGCCAAAATCCTAGCAATGGATTTTTATCCGTCCAGGCAAACTAGAAAACACCGTCAGGGAAAATTAGATTGGAAGTCTTTGGTTTTGGTGCTGAATCATGTTTTTAGAGCTAAAGCATATCCAGTAGGGAATGAAGTTGGACAAAATTTAATCAAGCAATACAGGGGCTAGACTGAAGTTGGACAGAAAGGGCAGAACAAAGCACAGGCTAGAGAGATTTAAAGGCAAACTGCACCAATGGAGAAAAACAACCCTCTCTGAAAGGCAGGCAGGCAAGATAGTTCTGAAGTACATTATCATGCAATTAATCTAGACATGATGTTATTTACTCCCAACAACATCCAAAACTTTAATCTGCATTATTTACAAAGTCCACAGCTTTGGTAAACAGCACTTAAGAAGCATCAGCGGTAAGGGGGTCCCGCTTTGAAGACAAATAGACAAGCAGACAAAGAGTCAAGGAAGGGCTCCAGTGTTTCAGCTGCGTGGCCGAGAGCCACTTCTTTGTAGCATATGGCACACACTAACAGGTTTATTTTCCCCGAGGAGGATGTATAAACTGTCTGCAACTGCTCTTCACACTTGTCACTCTAAGTCAGATAATTTTTCCAAGGCATCCTGCCGAAACAGCCCCCCAGTTGAAGCCGAACAAAGAATTTGCGGACGCCTCGCAGGTTGTTGGGGGAGCAAAGGGCCGCGGCTGCACAAGCAGAGTGTGATAAAGCACATGGGAAGTGTGGCAGGAGCGCCGACAAAGGCGGGCGGGTGAGATACGAAACGAGAGCAATTAAACGAGGAGGGGCCGGGCTGGAGGGGGACACTGCTGGGAAGCGGAGTTAAATTCGGGTCAGGGAAGAGAAGCAGCAAGTGGCAGCGTGTCTCTGCAGCTGTCCCGGCCCCGCCGGGTCCCGTCTGTGCCGGCAGCCCCCGGGCTCTGCGCCCGCGCCAGTGATGGGTGCGAGGGCTTGGCCAGCACCTGCTGCCAGCCCCGCCGAGCTCAGCCTGCCCCGGGGCCCATTACACACCGTGATTAATATGCACAGACCAAAGCGACTGGCAAAGATAATTACACAGCGAGTCAATTGGCTGGCAAAGTTAATTATGCAGGGAGTCAAATGAGTGGCGAACCGAGTGACTGAGGCGGAACAAAGAAACATTTGGCAGTGACAAATGGCAAAACAAGTTGCTCAGACAGGGGGTCAAGCGGGCTGGACGCTGGCTGCGCTCTCCGGCAGCAGAAGCTGGCGCGGTGTCAGCTGTGTCGCTGCCTGGCCCCGAGCCCGGGGCAGGGCAGGGCAGGGCAGGGCGAGCCCGGCTCCGGCGGGACTCGCCCCTCGCCACCGCCGCTGCAATCTCGCCGTCACCCCGAGCCACCGAGCTTCGCTCACCGCAGCACTGAGCTGTCCCCATTGCGCCACACTAGGAAGTGTTTTGCATTCTCTCCAGCCGAATATGAAGCAGACGTATCGACCTGGAAAGCAGGAATATGAACCAAGCCGGGAGCGAGCTGCGAGCGCGGGGCCGCGGCCGGCACCAGCAATGCCCTCCCAGCGCCGCCGGGAGCTCCGGGGAAAGTAAAGGTTTTCCTTCTGCCATTCCCAGTCCAAAGCAGGAAAATCCTACTGACTCAGAGAGGTTTCGACAGACTAACCAGCCACATTTTATCTGGAAACCAGCTAGATCTATTTTTCCTGACTGTGAGAAAATGTGTATTTTTTAATGGACTTAGTGAAAGAAGATGGCACAGAGCTTTGAGATCTCTTTGGGAAACGTTACAAACTTTATCTATTCTATTCTATTCTATTCTATTCTATTCTATTCTATTCTATTCTATTCTATTCTATTCCATTCCATTCCATTCCATTCCATTCCATTCCATTCCATTCCATTCCATTCCATTCCATTCCATTCCATTCCATTCCATTCCATTCCATTCCATTCCATTCCATTCCCTCAATAGTAAAAGCCCTGAAGAGACCTGTAAAGGGCTAAAGGGAAGCAGATAGCTCTGACCTTTTTATTCCTTACAAAGTATAACCAAACCCAGAAGCATTGAGATGCTGGAGTGTTCCTTGCTTTCTTCTTCAATAGTTAACTTACATGAATGCCAGAGCCAGAGTTCCTAAAAATTATGTTGTGCCTAGAAATTACTGAAACAAACCATTGAAGAGAATGTTGAATCCTTACATCTGCAATAGTTTTGGTTTGTTAGCATTTGCTTCATTCTGCTGGCCCTTTGGCATGATTGGACAATGGAGAGCTTTGAGACCACACCTGCTAGGAAAGCTCAGGTATCTATATGCAAATTTACACCCAAGTTCTCCAGTAAAATGAAAGACATTAAAGTCAACTCTTGTTAATTGCCTACAAAAACTGTTTTCCCAAATTATATCTAATGTTTGCCAGATAATTTCTGTTCTTTACATGCAACACTTTCATATCTGACTCCAGCATTTTATTTGAAAGCAATGTATTTCTTCTGAGTAGAGCTACTGTAATCACGAGGAAAAGAAGGAAAATAAAAAGAAGGAAAGGCAACTCCAAAACACCAGGCAGTTTAAAACAAAGAAGAACAAATAACAATAGCAGAGAATCAATGTGGTACATGAAAAATAAGTCCTTTCTAGGTCACGCTTAAATTTGCATTAATGGCCTTCTTGTCAAATTATCTCAGGGGAACTTTGGATTAGCATGCAAAAGAAGCATGATACAAACTAGAGCAGTAATACTTGTTTTATTTACCAGATCGTTTTTTCCAAAGGAACTAAATATGAGAATTTTGAGGGATCTGACTTTCATCTTTTAAAAAGGAAGCACAGTCAGGAAGAGCTCACCGTAATTAGCAGCTAGTCAAATAACATATAATTCCTCTCTGTATTTACTCAGCAGTGTGTACTTTAATCATGGCAAATATTAAACTGACCCTAGCCACCTCCTTCTATGGACTGGCTCAGGAGCCCATTTGTTCAGTTCTTGGATAAGCTTTTAAGAAAACAAATGTTACCAAGTGCATTTAAAAGTAAACACAGGGTATTCCCAAATCTGTGTCTGAAAACTTATTTGATAAATAAGATAGAGAGTGGAGGGGAAAAATAAAAGAAGTCATAAGCATTTAATCTGTCAGTCCAATGTGTAATAGAGGTGAGATGGCCACCTAAGGGTTGTTGTTGTTTTTTGGAGGAGCAGGGCAGTCTGTTGGCAAGATTTGGGAGTCAGAGGAGATCCTGGCTTTTATTATTGTCTGGTGTGCCAGTGAACAGCGAGTAACCTCAAATTCCTGCAGCTTCTGCAGATGTGTGGGACACTCACACCTCAGGGTTTTGATTCACACACTCCATCAGCATCAATGAGACCTTTGGCCCTCTTTGTCTTCCCTGAGCAGCAGCTGTACAGGAAGCATTTACTGAGGATGCTCCACACCTCCAGTGCTGGCAGGAGGTGGAATCTGGAGGTGGTTTCACGCTGCAGCCTCGTGCCAGGAGGGTCAGGGTACCACACATCAACTCAGTTTTTATTTAGGAAATCTGCTAAGGTTTGCTACAAAACCAACCTACTACTTGTACAAAAGCAGCCTGGGGATAACAAATGGACTTCTACACCCAGCTCTGAGGGGTGTGAGCACACAGACATAAAGGCTGTCTGACCTCTAAAGGGAGTATCACTCATGCCATCAAATCTCTGCTGTCAGAGCAGCACCAGAAAACCTTTTCTCAAATGATGAAATTTCAACACTGACCTAGCAATATACCAGAAATAAGAGCAGTGCCATTATCGTTATTTCAGGGTGAGAAAAGTGAAACAAATCTTTTGAATTAACAGTTATCAAATACAAATAGCCCAGAGCTGTCAAGTTCTTGGACTTTCTTGAAACTCCTCTGAATTTTAAAGCTCATCAAGACTTTGCAGCTGGTGTGGGAGTAGATAATCTAGCAGCCCAGACACTGCTATGGGAAAGAAACTCAACAGTGAGACAACAGACATCAAACTGCAGCTGGCAGAAAGGATTTACACCCATTTCATGGAGTTACCAATTGTTACAGGGGGCACAAGGTACAAGAAAATGCATTTAAGGCACCCAGGGCAAGAGCCAAGCAAGTTGCTAAAGTTGGTTTTTATAGAAGGTCCTAGAGTGAATACACAGTTACCTGTTTGCATCCTGGTATATTCAAATGCTGATTTTCAGAATTATAAGACCCCCATATTAACGTGGTTTGATCAGCAGTTCTACACTGCTCAGCCACGGCTGCTTTCATTATCTGCCACCCATCTGTACTGTTGGTATGCTTGGCTCTTTTACAGTGTTGATCATGTCTGATTTAACATGCCAGGTTACATTAACAGCTCTGAAACCCAAATGGCCACACAAGTCCTGGAAAAGCGGCTGGGCTGCTTTGCTGTTGTTACACATTATATTCCCCTCCTCATTGTCACTAAATCCAGCCGGAGAAGCACTTCTAGGGGGAGAGACCATTAGCCACCAAACACCCCAGGGCATCACAGCAGCCCACAGAGCTGATACTTTCTGCCAGCCGACCAGCAGCTCTAAAATGTGCAGAGCTTGTCAGGTTTCTGGGCACCCCTCCTCCCCCCAATTAGTCATACCACTGACTTCTCTGTACAAGGAATTAGGAAGAGGGGGAAAAAAAGAACTTTTCCTCTGGCTTCCAATTTAATGAAAGGCTTAAAAGTTCAGTGAATTCAGAGAATGTAACCTTTGGGGCTCTCATGAAGAACAATGAAAATAATAAGAAAATCTAATGTTTCTTATACAAGTATATCTCCTAAAACTCTTACAAATCTTAGCCTTTTTGGTGGAAAAAACTTAAACCAGAGGCAGATCAGAGTCTTGTCTGCCTGCTATAAGATTAAATAGTCTATTAATCAAAAATTAGATTAACAACACTTTGTTAAAACTAATTATGTGAGGAAAGCCAGGTTCTTGTTGCATTGCCAAAACATTGGATATAATTTTTTTTTAAATTCGTTGCATCATTTTAGACCAAATGTTTTGGCAGCTTAATTAGAGGCAGGTGGTGCCATTGCCATAATTACATAGAATTCCTCATATTTTTTTCATTGTGCTTATTAGAGCTCTTGATTCAGCATGAAAGGGAAGCATCCTGGCCAACCAAATATTGCAGAGTTTTTATGGGAAATGCAATGCACCTTTACATGAGAGCTGCTTTGCGTAGAGGGTGCCAAATATTTATTTCAGCTGTGGGACAATACTGCCTTTTCCAGTAGGAAACAGTTAAATGAGACCAAAAGCTCTCAACCCCAAATGAAACCCAAACTCACTGCAGGCAGTGGCAGCATTCCCATTGACTTAATTGGGACCAAAACCCAGCTGGCTTTCCTGAGCAGGGTAAGACTGATTTATATAGGATGGATATGGGACAAGTCCACAGATATAACTGAGATCAGACCTTGGCTCATTAATCTCTTGGGAGTTGGGCTGGCTATGGCCAGGGAAAGCAGAACTGGACTTGGCTTGCAGGACAGCTCAGGATCACAGCCCTCAGCCCACTCAGTTCCAAAAGGTGATAATGCTTTTTTCACGTGGTCCTGGTAAGGTTTATGCTGAGGCTGTAAAGAGAGTGGTCATGTTCAGTTCAAGGTCACAGAGTCTATGATTTTTTTTTTTACCTACACATCTGAAAAAACTGATAAAGCTTCAACTGCTACTGCCATCTTCACAGATCTCTCCAGTTAGAACAGTCCTGAGCCTTGCATTGCACCAGATGGCACAAAGGGGGAATTCAGATCTCAGGCCAGGCACAGGGCTGATTTTTCAGAGTGACAGAGCACTTGTAGATGGCAAAGTTACAGTCTGGTGGGTGCATCCCTGGGAGTCAAATGGCCTCTCAGCCTTGGATGGTCCTTCTGGGCCAGGGAAATTTTGTCATGGCACACAAAGGAGTGGCTCAATCTGTATCACATCATGATTTTCAGCACCCCAGTTGCAACTGCATTGCAAGTCCCAGGTTAACAACCCAGACTGGCACCTCTGAACACACAGCATGCACCACAGCTGAGCCTCACTGAAACTGAGCTAGAAAATAATCCATATCTGCATTTTTAACACCTTTGCCACCTTTCCCACTTCTACCATCTTATTTTTTTCAACCACACAAATTATTTTAGGATTGTGCCCCTTAGAGTGAGCTCTGAGCTCTCTGTAGCTTGTGTGTGGAGCTCCCTTGATCTGGATATGATGCTTCCAGCATGAGAGAGCTATTAATCAAAATCATCTCTGCAGAATGTGAGCAACAAAGTTCTTTAAGCACGACATTTCCCTTAAGCATTCTCATTTATCCCTGAGATCTTACACTGACTGTTCAAAGTTAGTGGCAGGACTCAAGTTCCCATCTGTGCTGGCCAATTTCTTGTTGATGTTAAAGGTTTTAGACCACCCAACCCACGTAGCTCTTCTACAGGGAATGGGGCCAAGACAACATATCTCAAAGAGCAAACCAGGAAATTCACTGGGGGAAAACACCCAATCCCCCCTGACTTGTTGGTAATTTGGGAATCCCTTTGAGAAATCAGTGCTGTACCTCTCTCTACTTTGAATTTGGAGCCCACATCCCATGTAGGTAAGAGAGACAGCAGCAGCAGCTCAAGGGGTGTTTTGAGTCTCCCATCTCAGACTTTTTCTGTGGGTCTGATTCTGTGGGTGCAGAGCTGCTGGGAGCTCAGCTTCTACCAGCAAGATCAGCATTTTCCTGGCTCATCTGGGCACAGTGCAGTCTCAAAGAACGGTGAATACTTTCCAGTGTGATCAATATTTTTTATCCCCTTTCTAATGCATGCAACAGTTTTAAACCCTTGTGGCTACTGTTATATTTAATGCCAATAACCTGGCAATAATCATCTTATAGCTGTAGTTTCAATGAAGTACTTAAGATGTCACCAAGTCTCGTAAGGTGCAATCAGCTCAACTGCCTAAGTAAAAGTATTACAGATTATCAGATTTTAGGGTGTTTTCTATATACACAGCTAATAAATCTTGAAAGGTATTAGAAAAGACCACCAACAAATAAAGATTATGAGACCATAAAAGACGTTATTTAAGGTATTTTTGTAACTAAAAAGCCCAACAAGTATATCCTGGCCCCTCATGTAAACTCTGAAGCCTGCAGTGAAGAAAAAAATCTCCTAAAATGAATCTATGGGCTTCTGGGTTTTCAAGAAATAGAACTTGGTTGCAGCATTTACCTGAAACGAGTGCTCAGCTAAAAAGAAAAGCAAAACCAAGGACTTGAGATGAAAACTTGTGTTTTCTGCACAGGGAGAAGGGATGGAAGGACAGGATTGAGCAGTTGTCAGAATCACAGCTTGTTCTGTATTTCTGCATTTCTGTTTTGGACGGACTCCAAGCTCCAAATGAAAATACTCTGCCCTACACTACAAGGGAGTTTTAATCCACCCCAAATTTAGCAGCCACAGCATCTCTTCCCCTGTGGCAGTGAGCATTTAACAGAGCACTGCTGCAACAATTTCTGTCTTTTCCAAATCCACCTCACTGCGGGGGAAATCTCTGTGTTTCATTTTTATTGCTCCCAAATGAAACACGGGGAAGTTTCCCCAGGGGAGAGCTCAGCTCTCGGTCCCAGGAGCTGCTGCTCGAGCTGAGAAGGGCAAAGCCTCAGCAAAGGAGCAGAGAGTGCCCGGGGAAGGCTCAGCCCGGCTCTGCTCCCCTGGCTCGGGCTGTGCTGGGGCCAGGCTGGCTCAGGGGCTCCCCAGCTGCTGCCTGTGCATCCAGCCCAGGCTCTGAACCTTTCCCTCTCTGCCAACACACAGCTGAACGCCTCCTGGCACAGCAGAAATGGGCAAAGAGAGCTTTGGGAACTGGAGCCCAGCTGAAACGAGACTGCAACTCCTTTAATTTCTTGGGAAGGGAGAAGGGAAGCCTGGGTGAAACATGGGGGTACTCAGCAGAGTCACAGCTGGATGGCACATCCCTCACTACAGCCTTTTGCTTGCCTTAAGTACCCAGACGTTTCCTATTTAAATTAAAGGCGTTTCCTGGAAATGAAAGACACAGCACAAGGTTTGTTTGTAGATTTTAAGATGATACTTATGACAGTCACAGCCAATGTGGTGTAACAGATCAGACACACTCCACATAAAGCTCTCAGCTTGTTTTGAAACTGTAGCTTTAAAATATTGTGAATTTCTCTGTAATTGATGGAGAATCCAGCCCCTCCAGAGACTTTGTTCAGCCCCCCTAGGATAGCATATCTCTATATTCTTAGAGGGGACACTTTCCAGATAGAAGTCATTTTTTATCAACAGGCACTTGGAAGCCCAGCCAGCAATAGGGCTGACCTTCCTCACAGAAGAGTCAGAAGCAAAAGCAAACATTGTGCCTAGCTCCATGATACACCCAAGTGAACCAGGATGTTCATTATCACTCTGGCCATTGAGGTTAGGAACATGGCACTTCCTGAAAAACCCCAGTTCACATGTCAGTGAAAGTTACTTGAGACTGATTCTAAATCCATAAATTACTTTGAACAAGAAAGATTCCAATAAAGAAAATAATTTTTTTACCAGAGCACATCTTGCTTTGCATTCAGCAGGACTCAGAGTTTCCAGCTCAGCTCATCCCTGGCTCTTCAGTCCCTGCTTGAACTGGAGGAGCACTTGCCCCCAGCTGTCTCCCACCACTTGCAACTTATTGACTTATTTCTATTCAGATTTTCAGCAACTCCTGTAATGCTCTATGAAATGTCTGGTTTTCCCTGACCATTATAACACTTACACTGTCTAAGGTTGAATGGAAAGTGTTTTTATCTAAAAACCAATCAAAGAAAAACTATCCCTGTCAGCTTTATACACTCCATAATTTAAAGGAATAGAGAAGCCAAAGTGTGTATTGCTTTGGCAATTCTTATTTCTCCCTTGCCAGCTTGAACAAAATCGATCACTGCCACTCCACAGGTGTGCTGTGGGTAGGGCATGGTAGCTATTCCATTAATTAATGCAGTGTTCTTATCATTAGTATTCACCCTTTGATCATTTTTTTAATGCTGTTTGATTCAAACTCCAGGTCAGTGGCACTAAGGAGCCCAGGCTTTCCCTTGATGAAGGCTTTGTCACAGAGGACGCTCTTTGCTCAGGGTGTCCCAAGCCTGGTGTCACCAGGAACTCGTGGGAAGGTGCAGCAGCCATCTCCCCTTCTGCTGCAAGCTGCTGCCTCCCAGAAGAGCCAGCTGAAGGAGTTGCAGGATGTTTGATTGTGAGTGAAGGTTATTCCTGATCCTGCTGCTGCAAGTGGTGCTTGAAACAACCAAGGGGGGAAGATGTGCACAGTGTGCTCAGTCCTGGTGCTCCACTGCACTGTTCAAGTCAAAATTAATTAAGGCCATCCTTGACAGTCTCTGGATTTTTTCTAATAATTTTCCTTGCTGCTATCCTGGTCCAGTGCTTCTTGACACAGTTAATAGAAGTTCAGAGGACAGAAGTGCCCACGGGACAGGAGGGGTTCAGAGAGAGCTGCTTGTTGGATAACCAGCACAGACCTGGCTGGGACAGAGTAAGCTCCTTTCCACAGCAAGGGGGTGTGGGGAGATGGGGAAGCTTCAGAGCTCTCTGTGTTTGCTGAACAAGGCTCAGCAGCTCTCTCAGATTTCAGGGGATGGGCGTTAGTCCTGCAGCCTCAAGCTTGGGGAAGCACAGAGTCATCTTTGACAGGGTCTGCAGTCCTGAATGTGGGATCCTGGGTGTCCATTTACCAGTCCCCCAAGCCCTGGTCTGCCTCTTTTATAGTTCAAAGCCTTCAGCTGTACTTCAAAGGCTTTGACCCCACAATCCTTAATCAAGGAAATCAAAAGGAATTTTACTAGATTAAATCAAAAGCAGATTTACAGGATTAAAGACTGCAGGATCAAGAATTCAGGTTGAAAAGGAGAAACTCTGAAGTACTCAATGTACTGTAAAAAAATACAGTCATCCTTACATATCTGGGATGGGAATTTCCATGAAGTGTGATGCAGGAAGGCACCCAGATCCCACTGAAATTCCTGGGAGCCTGGCACGTAATTGCATTAAGGCACTTAAAAAATCTCAGTCGTGCTTATTAACTGTCTGTCATAAAATTTAAGCTATATATTCGCCCTTCTGTTTTACAAGGCAATAACCCAATTAATGTGTGGATAAACTAGGAGGCCAAAGGGAATTGGATTATGTCTGAGGAAAACAGAGGAGCAATTAAAGTATCACTATTCTAGGAGAGATTAAATCAACATAGTAATGAAAACATTCTTGCCTGTTTGGGAAATGGGGACTAGGTCTCCAGTTTTGTGTCTAGGGATTATAAGCAGCAAGAGCCCCTTGTAATATTCCATCAATTGACATCTCAGCCATCATTTCATTGCATGTGAGGTGGCCCAACAGGGAGACTGAAAGAGCAGGGATTTAAAGAGTAAAGTTTCTTGTACTTCTTTCTTCCCCAAAGCTGCACCTTCTCACCAACCTCAGCCTCCTCACATCCACACCCAGAAGCTGCTGCTCTCCAAACAGTACTTCAGGTTTGAGTTCAAGTGAATGTTTTAATTAACAGAGAGCAACTTCTACCTGGAGCGATCTCATTAAACAGACCAATCCAACACTGGTCATGATTTGCACTCAAAATGAAAACAGTGCCTCCAGGAAAACATAAGACTGTCTTATAAACCCACAGAAAACTACAACCATAAGCCAAAATGCCTTGGAGTAACAGAACAGCCTTATTTTGCCCAGCCTGCCAAGCCTGTGGCAGGCCTGCAGTTCTGCTCCACGGGCCTGGTTTTACCAAGTGCAAAAGTGCTCACAATGGTTGTTGCTGGTTTATGGCTTCCCTTGCCCTGTAGTGCCAGTGCCAGGGTCAGGCTCTCAGCCCTGACAGCAATATTGGTGTGCACATTGGTGGAAAATGAGTTATTACTTGGTGTAACAGGATGGCTCTGAAATCCCAGCGATAATGCGTAATCGTGTACTCCGCAGACTGAGCTCCCCGGAGTTATAAGGATGCAAAACAGGGCTGGAAACACATTAGCACGAGAAAGAAGAGCTCCCATCCCTCTTAAGGCTTTGTTAAAACTCTGCATTTTGCGTTATCCTTTTTGGCACTGTGAGTTTAGTCCTGGGAATACTTAACACACTGACAAGCTAACGAGTTTTGCCAATGAGTAGGATTTCATATTTGAGGCTAGGGGAGGGTTTGTTTTAATTGAGGATTTTGATAAAGCCATTTTCAGTTGTGTGCTGAAAAGTACTTGCTCGCACACCAGCGTGGATTATTTGGTTGCTCAACCAGAAAAGTAGCAGCAGAAAATTACTACTCATACCCCAATGTGGATTATTTTATTGCTCAACCAGAAAAGTAGTAGCAGTACTCCTGATCCCCTTGTGTTAGCAACACTACAGCAACCATACAGGGACTGGCTGTGATCATAAACTGGATGGCAATAATCTGTGTGTATGTTCTTTTTTTGCTTGGGACTTTTTGTTTGTCTGGTTTAGGTTTGTTGTTTTTGTTTTTTTTTAAGGTGAAGACGAGCCAAATTTTAAGCCAGGTCACCTCTGTGCCCTTCTTGGGCAATGTTTTCAGTATCCAGGCTCAATTTAGCACATCAGGCTGAACATCAAAGCTGGTTTTATGGACCTGCCTACTCAACTGAAAGGCATCAGCGCAACAAAATGCACTTCTAAGTGTATAAGGACAATTTGTAGGTGAACAGCCCTCTTGAGGGATGTGCCAGACTGGTCCTTATAGCTAAAAGATATACTTTTTTCTCAATTAGAATGTAAGGAAAAACTCTGATGTTACAGAAGTCAGGCTGGATGATTTAAATGGTTTAATTCAGTCCTTAAAATATGCCACTATACTTTTCAAAGCCAGCAACAGGAATACATGCCAGGATATTCTTTAGTTGCCTGGATATCTATACCTCTGCCTAGCAAGGTGCATATCAGCCAAGCAATCTTTGGGGGTTTTGCAGAGTTTCAGAGTTCAGGGTACCTTAATTTGATGTTCTGGTCACAAAGTCGTTGCCAGATGTCTCCTTTGACTGCCTGGTGTGACAGGGTCAGAGCAATGGGCTGTCCCAGCAGTTTGGTGCTCTGTACCTGTGTGTTCACACCAGCTGGGCTGGGACAGGAGCTCAGCTCAGCCCCTGGGCCTGCTCCATCCCCACATCCCACTCAGGGCTTCAGTGGCATCAGCTCAACCTTTACCAGTACGTGTACAAGTAAACCCTGAAATGCAAACTAGACTAGGATGGAGGCAGATTTCTTGCTTAAAGTCCAATCTAAATAAGAACTATATATGAATAATCCTAAAAGTCCAGGGCAAACATTCCCACTAAGTCTCCCACAGAATATGATGCATCTGTCAACAGACTTTCCCATCTGTGTGCTGTTGGGAAATGAAACAGGGGCTTCCCAGGATCCCAAAGCCCCACAGCTGAATGAATGACAGTCTGCACTTCAAATATTAATAAATCCCCTTCCATATTTTTAGCTCCCCCTTCAAACTCTTAAACCTATCCTCCTAATCCACACTGATTAACAGCAAAAGTGTCTTTAATCACATGCAATCTAATTGAATTGTTTCAATATCCGTGCCTGTAAACCATGGAACAAGCTAACGTTGCACACACATCAGCACAGTTTTTCAAAAGCAAAGGTGTATTGCCACTTTCCAGAGAGTCAGCTCAGATCTGCTCCCAGGGCAGGATATCTGCTCCACAGATTGTCCTGCTAACTTGTAATAACCTCACAAAAATTACAACACTTCACTTAGCAAATCCTCCTTGTTAACTCTGCTTCCCAGTGCAGGAACCAACAGCTGGGAGAGCTCTGGAGGCAGAGGTCCTGCTCCCTGCCTTCCTTCAGCTCTCAATCCATTGGAACCTGTGCTGAGCCAACTCTGGGGCAATTCTGCCAAAATTAAACCAAACCAAACAAACTGAAGACCAAAACCAAACCAAAGACCACCTTTTTTTTTTTTTTTTTTTTTTTTGGGGTGGGGGTGGAGGTTAATTTTCAGTTGGATTAACAAAAAGATTCAGCTCCAGGCAGGGTCCAAAAAAGCCTCAGATCCATCTCAGCACAGGTAGAGAGATCTGAAGGGAGCAGGGCACAGGCCAAGCAGTATTTTCCTGTTTGGCACCAGTGGGTTGGACTCATGGAGAACCTGCCCCTTCCTTTAGTTTGTGGCAAACACAAGCAGAGACATCCCAGGCACTTGCCCTTGTGCCAGTCTTGGCAGACAAACATGAATTGGTTCTTATTTGAGAGGACTTGCAGTGAACAATTGCAGCTGCTGCCTGTGCTCAGCCCTGTGCTGTTCCTGTGATAATCCAGCTGCAGCTTTCTTGTCACAGGTTCTCAGCACAGAATGTTCTGGGCTGGAAGGGACCCACAAGGATCAAGTCCAACTCCTCAGGGAATGGCCATGTGGGGATTACACCCAACACCTGGGTGCTCCAACCAGCTGCACTCTCATCCCAGGGCTGTGCCCTGCAGAGCCTGGCTGGCTCTTACAGACAGACACAGCCTGAGCCAGGCCAGCAAACACCAGGACAGAGACACTTCTCTGCTTTAGAGCTGCTGGATTTGTCCCTCTCAGTTAAAGCTGATCTGATCCCATTGGTTACACCACCTGGGAAGGCTGCAGGGAATGCAGAAGCCCTGGGAGAAGCCATCTCTGAAGATGCCTAGCCAGAGCTGAGTGATGGCTATTGAGCAATAAATATAGAAGTTGATTAATTATTGAGATAGAGAAGCCTTTTCAATGCAAAAGGTCCTTATCAAAATTGAATGTATCACCCACTGCAACCTAGATATTTGAGCACATTATGGTTTTAGCAATCCCAGTTACTATGAAGTACATCCATTATTCCTAAATATCCAGCCAATTTTGGATCCAGTTGCTGCATGAGACCATTACCAGTGCAATTAACCTGGGCATGTGCACACCAGGTCCAGTGTCCCAATGCAGACATAAAAGACTGATGCTCACAGAAGCAGCCAAACAAATTTTCTGCCTCATTTGATTTTAAAGTGTGTAACAGGAAGATCTGAAAGGACATTTATTTTTCCTCAAATTGAAGTGCTTTTAATCTTCCTTGGAAAGAAAGATTCTTCAGATGCATTCCTTGCTTTCTTCTTTGCCTCCCCTCCAACAGCTGCCCCTCTGCTATTTTAACAAGCTCTCAGTCTCCTAACATTTCAGTGCATTCAAACATTTCTTAACAAGGGCCTAGAGAGAAAACAGGAAGAAGAAAAATTATTATTTTCAGTCCAGTCCCTAGTCAAACTCTTACATTTTAACTGCACTTAAGATGAAATTCATTAGCAAATTATGGGTAAAGACTCAAAGCAGCTATCTCAGAGATGATTCCCTGCAGTCTGGTTATTGAATATAAACATTTGTCCTTTGAAAACACTTTTAAAAAGGCTATTCCTCTACAACAGCATCATTTCTCTTCAAATGGTTAATATTAATAATTCACTTGTACTGAAGGGATTCCAGGATTTTATTTCATTTTTGAGCTAGAGCTTTGCTTTTATTTTTAGAGGTTTAAGTCAGCCAGCATATAGCTGAGATTATGTTCACATAACAAGACTGAGATAATTCTGCAGTTAAGGCCCTACTAATACTCAGGAGCTGTAAGTTCAATTCTGCTTCTGGAGTACATGTGAGACCCTGGGGAAGTCATTTAATCCATTTGTTCTCAAAGGCACATTTCCTCCACCTTTTCTATTAGGTGATAAATAGAGCTTACCAGAAAACAAGACTTTAACAAACAGAGCAAAAAACAACAACAAAAATTTCCAGGATCATTTTTGTTCAAGACCCACGGCCTTTTAATGAAATTGAAAGCCTTTATTATTTATTCCATTTGTATGGAGTTTTGGAAGGGCTGGGGCTTCTAGGAAAGCAGGAAACAGTGGCCATTCAGCATGGATATGCTCTGTCAGAGGTCTGGGAAGTCAGGTCATTTCCACAAAACCACTCAGGTTTGACAAGCTGGAATATTCCCCATTCAAGAAGTTCCCTGTGAGTCTTGTGCACAAGCTCAACCTGCAAGTTCCTCAGGACAGAGATGAACTCTGACTTCCCAAATGTGTAGCTGTTAGCAAAGGGATTCCTGCCTTTTGTTAATGTCTCCATTGCTAAATGAGAGCGTGTGACTAATGAGGAACAGCCTCTTTAACATGCAGGATTTGCACTGTGGAATCAGGGGGAACTTGCTGGCAGCAGCCTCTCATTTACACTGTAAGAGCTGCTGCTTCCTGCAATCATCAGGAGGGAGAGGAGGCAAGGCACAGGAAAGCTGATCCTCTCCCCAGGTGCTCACAGCACCTGCCACAGCAGGGCAGAGTCACTCGAGGCTGAGGGCAGAACTTCTGCACAGAGGACGCACTGGAGCAGCCTTGAGCCCAGCCAGGACCTGGAGCACTCCCTGTGCTCAGCCAGGACCTGGCACAACCTCTGATGTGTGATAACAGCAGGTAAAAGCACAAGGGGAGAGCTAACAAAGTTATGGTATAGGTGGCAAAGGCAGTTACGAGCCCAGGGTAAGTTGAATGAGACATTTGTACTTTTCTAAGGGAGCCCAGACACCTCTCAGCCATGAAATGATGCAAACAAAGGCACAATTTTCTGTGTAAGAGGAAGAGAGAATTTGAATTTCCATTTAAAAAATTAAATAAAGTTTAAGCTGCTTTTGAAGATTCTTACATCCTAAATTATTTTCTGCTCCTCTTAAAGATGTGATTGCTTTGGGAGAAAGAATATTATTACTGAATGCACTTGTTAACAGCTGTGAATCAGCCTTCAGTGAGTGACCTCATGTTGGTTTAACCCTCTTAATCCTACAGAAACCACCAGCAGGACAGTTTTGGCCATCAGCATCACCTCCAGGAGAGAAGAGAGGAAACCAGCTTGACAAGGTAGATGGTAAATAATGGCAGATCCCCCCCATCTGAGATCATCTCTGCCCTTGGTACTGAAAAATTCCTGGTACAACTGCAGTTGTCACTTACAGCAGATGACAATTTTTTAAAATAAATTTTGACACCCTGACAAACTTCAGTTTCAGACATGGAGTTACAAAATAGTCCTAGGAGATTACTCTGTATGAGTATAAATCTAATTATAACCTTGGCCTTGTCCAATTAGCTTTTAAAACACAGTTTTTAAGCCACAGAATAAATTTGTTTGAAAGGAAAAGGGGTTTTTAAATAACAAGATGTCTATCATACAATTTTAACAAACTTCACACAAGAGGATGCCAACACTTTTCTGAGCCATATGTGGATTTCTGTCGTCAGTTAAAAATCTTGAATACCCCATGTAGTAACTACTGAATAAAGTTGTTTATACTATAGAAGTAAACAGAATAAATTTGGATGATTCTTTGTGTTTCATCATTATTACCAACTTAAGGCACTTTCAAACACATTAAAGTTTGTTATGTTCAAAACCCATCAAGTTTTATGAATAGGAACAGGCACAGATTTAATGTGATCTTTTGAGCCAGCACAGCTGTAGCTGACTGCAGAGCTGAAGCTCCTGTAGCCAAGAGCCATCTTTCCATGTTGTGATTACCAGAACTTCATCCCTGAACCCCTCACTCCTCTGATGGAGGTTTCACCTTTAGGACCAGTCTGGCACAGAACTGACCACCCCATTTTCCCCTGAAGTTCCTGGGATCCTGGTGTCCTGGGAAAGCTGGGGAAAAATGAGAAACTCCAGGGTGTCAGTTCCATCCCCATCATCATAAATACACAAGAGCAAGGGCCAACACCACAGCTCACTGGAAGTGAGAGCTGAAAGCCACAATCCAGCTGCTTTGGCTGGGGCAGCCCTTTGGTGTCCCTGGAATTCCCCAGGCACTGGGATGAGCCTGAGCAGTTTGTTTGTTCTCAGCCCCACACTGAGCACACAGAGCCAGCTCAGCTGTGACCAAACCCATCCACAACAGCAGCCTGAAGGAATTCCACTTTCCTTCCACAGCTCATTGTCTGTGCTTCTGTTTTCCTGGGACAGCTCAGCTCATCCCTGGGGGTGTACCCAGAGTGCTGGTGGCACTGGGAGCTGCTCCAGGAGCACATTAAGTCAAAATCCTGGCAGCATCTGAGGCAGCTGCCCCTGCACTGATGGATTTTCCAAACATCAGAGGTTTTAGAGCCCGTGGTGGGATTTCAGCAGAAGCCACTCCCCTGCATCAGTGCTCACATCAGATGTGGGGGCACATTTCTGCTGGAGCAGACAAGGCTGAGGTTAAGCAGAGTTGTTAAAGGTCTCAGGTTGTGTTTTGTAAAATGAGAGTGCTGGGATTAGCATCGTGGTCGATATCCAGCTCTGCTGCCTGTGTTTTTCCTTTTCTAACTCTGCCCTGTGTTCCTGGGGGATGTGAATGGGTCTTTCCTGTGCTGGGCAGTGATTGTTATCCCAGCTCTGCTCCAAGCTACAGAAAGGACTCCTAGTTACCTTCCTGGACTGGGTCTGATGTTTCTGAGTGTTGCTGGCATGCAGGTGCTTCCAGAACAGAAGCACCTGAGGGGCCATGTCCAGGGCTCCCACTGACATTGGATGTTCTTGGTCACAAACACTTCTCCCTCCACCATGGGCCTCCTCTTCCTCCAGGGCACAGCTCAGTGCTTTGCCACAGAACTGCCCTTCCTCACTTCCCCACCACATCTTCTTCTCCATCCTCAGAAATGTAGCTCCTGTGAATTTCCAGCTCGGTGTAGTCTGTCTGCATCATGGGCATTAAATGACACAATATACCAAGGGTTTGATACTGTACAGTGCATGCTGCAGTTAAAGTTTACAGTCACTGTTTCAAATTCCTCTCCTGAACTACACAAATCCCTCTGAATTTCCGCTTTTTAAAGAATTTTCATTGACAACAGCTTCCTTCCTTCCTTTAAAAAGGAATATAGATTTTTATCAAAGCCTACTAAAATGCAAATCGATGGATTTTTTCTATTTTGGAGAATGATAGTTATGAGTTGACAAACAGTCTCCTCACCATCTGAGAGAGCTTGTCACAACACACATAAATTAACCCTCCCCCCCACACAAAGTACAGTAATCTAAAAAAAATGGATTTTTCTTTTATTTTCTTCAACTACAGCCCATGGAGAATTATCTTCTTTGCAGAGCTTCTTGTAATGTATTGCTGCTCAATCATGCATGCACCTTTGAAACAGCATCACAAGTTCTTCCTGACAGAAAGGAATGTGTTCCTACTCCAAGGTTACCTTTGTTCAAAATATACAATAGAAACTAGATGCTAATGAGAAAATAAATGCACAGCGCAGTCTTTGGAAAAGGCAGTGCTGCAGCCATCACCTTGCCTGAAGCAACACATTCCAGGCAAGCACAGACTGTATATCTAAAATTTATCACCCCACAGACAAGCAAGCGTTCATTGATTACATGTTTTTCTTTGAGTAATTGCCAATATCATTAATGTGTTCAAAATTACACTTAAAAAGAAAACACTTTTTTTTGTAAAAAGCTTTTACAAAGGAGAATATGTTTGAAGAGCAAAGACCAAAATTTCTCTGCCAGAGGAGGATCCTGACAGGTCCCCAGACAGAGTTAACAGGGACATGCTCAGGACCTTGTGGAGAAACAGAGAGCAGAAGCTCTGCAAGTGCTTCCAAAGCAGGACAGAATGCATCTCCCACAGCTCCTTCACCTTCTGGTTGCAGTGGGTTGTGTTTTTCTATTTACCTAATTTCCATCCAGTTAACTTAGCCAAAAATTGCTTTGGGGGCTTCCCTCCTTTTCGTTTGGTGCAGAGAAGCCAGAATAAAGCTCTTCTCCAGACCTGCTCTCACACCAGCATTCAACACTCAGGTCAGCACAGCCTCCACTGCAAGCCAAGGGCAGGGCACAGCAGTGGCTCAGCTCCCAGCTGCTACCAGGAACACCTCAGTAAAAAAGCAAGGAGTGGAAAGCACCTTATTTCCTCCTGCATTCCAGAGGAGTTCCTGGTCTCTGCCATGCCAAGCTGTGCCTGTGCACAACATGCCTCCACCTGGCTGTCAAGGGATTGACTCTTAAGTAGTACAGAAGATACCGGTTAAAATTCCAGATCAGGCAGGCTCCTCACCTCTGGGAGAACTGAATTAACATTATTTCCCAGGGAAGGGCTTGCCCTGCCTTCCTTAGGAAATTCTGGGGGTGCCCTTGGGTCAGTGAGACACACACTTGGCAGAGAGAGGCTGTGTGGAAGCCCAACTTCATAACTCCCTTTTACTCTAATCAGAAGGGCCCTTCTTGATCCTTCACACACCCTGCCCGCTTCAGCAGGGCTTACAGAATCAAAATGAGACCTGGAGTAGCATTTTTTGCACCTACCTCTGTCATATTTCTCACACTGCCACAGGATGTTGCCCCCAAGATGCTTAAATCCTATCTCAAAGAGGCAGCAAAAACAGGAAAGCTCTGGATAGGGCTGACAAATTTTTCTCCACACAGCATTATAGATAAGAAATAAGCTATTAGTTTATTGATTTTCACCATTGTATGGATGCTAAAACTCTTTAATTTCTCAATATTATCATTAAACATGTCCTGAAAAACTAATTAGTATTAAAAGAACAAATTAGCCAGTCCACAGTGCAGATAAGAGAAGCATCTTTGTGGAAGAGGAACCTTAAGACATCTAGAGACCATTAGATTTAAATCACATATTCTAATTTTAAGACTGAGTGTAGTTATTTTAATGAGGAATGTTCAATCACTGCTCACCTTACAGAGCTTCCCCCATGGATTTGAGTTTAAGTAATGTAGTAATGACAGCATTACCACTTGTAATAGAAAGAATCATTACAGCATCATTTTCAAGAAATTACTCTTGCAATTAGTAATAATTCCCACATTCACAGTCAAATAAGTAACACTTTCCCCAATAATTCCCACATTCAGTGTCACATAAGTAACAGTTTCCTCTTTAATTTTCCCTGTAAATCTCGGGTAAGCAACTTTTATCACTGTGTTTTAACACACCTGTCTTCTCCTTTGTCTAAATGGCTCCTAATCCTCACTTTTGAAGGGTGCCACGTCCAGTCAGATAATTTCACAAAGACCAAACTGCGTGCTCTGTCAGGTTAGCAGGCAGGTAAAAAACTGAATTCCTCATGTCTGACCTGGTTCTGTAATGTACCCTAAATGGGAATCACGCCCTTCAGATGGATTTACAGCAGAAGAGGGATGATAGCTGGGGACAGTGTAAAACATCATCCTGTGTGCATCCAGTTGTTTGCAATGGCTCCTAACTACTCCTCACGAGAGTGTTGCTGTGTCATTTCTGGGAATACATTCCCATTTGCAAGGGTTGATCCAAACCTGCTCAGCCTGTCAAGAAGAGCAGCCCAAGTTCAGAGTACAGGCCAGGACAGTACGTGGGAAGTGTTTTCACTTGCTCTTCTGAGCCCACACATTCCTCCAGACAGGCCCACTGAGGTCTTCCATCCTGTTTTATCAGCCCTCCATCACGGGCTACCCCTTCCAGTGGATATCAAAGAACAATCTAGACAGGCAATTTTATAACATCACAGAATCATTAAGGTTGGAAAAGACCTCTAAGTTCACCGAGTCCATCCATTAACCCAGCACTGCAAGGACACCACTAAGCCATGTCTCTACATCTACAGACTTCTTGAACACTCCCAGAGACATGGATTCCACCACTTCCCTGGACATCCTGTTCCAATGCCTGACCAAACTTTCAGTGAAGAAATTTTTCAAAATATCCAATCCTAACCTCCTCTGGCACAACTTGAAGCTGTTTCCTCTTGTCCTATCACTTGCTACAAGGGAGAAGAGACTGATCCCCACCTCACTGCAACCTCCTTTCAGTTAAACCTGGGCATGAGGTCTTCTGTAGCACAATGGACCATTAAGGCTCCAGATGAGGAAATCTCCATCTTACCAATACAAAGCAAGGATACAATGCAGTGCTGAGGAAGGATCAAAGCTTTTCCAGGTACTTTCAGTGAGCCCTCTGGCAGAGGTTAACTTACAGAAACAATCTAATGTTCCCTGGTTGTTTACCCTGGACAAAAGCTTGGCAATTCACTCAGGTAATTTTTTTCATGGAAAGTTGCCCTGGTCTGTGCCATCCCACACCAGCTGTACAGAAGAAATTGCTACAGAATTCAAAACCCTCCCCTTTGTACCCCCCAAAATGCCTGCAGGCAGCCCCCTCACTGCAGCACTGGGAGCCTGGAAGGGCAGGGCACTGATCTGTGCCTGTTCCTCTTGGCTGACTGTGATGAGCAGCATTTCTCCATGGCAGACCCATGGAGAATGTGCTGAGCACAGCCCTCCATTTGAGACCCTGGCTCCTTTGTACAGGGCCTAAGTGGGAGCTAAAGTCTTACCCTAGATATTGATGCTGAATTTCTGAAATGCTTTTGTAAGTTCCAAGCACAGAGGGAGAACAAAACAACCAACCTTATGACACAGCCCATGTAGCACATTAGATGGATGTGCCAATCTTATGTATAATTCTATTACATTTCCCTTCATCCCCCAGCTTAACTCTTTGCAGAAGATCTCCTCAGTGGGATCTTACAGCTGCTTTATATGAAAGCTGATGAATACATTCATTGTTCTTACACAACTCCAAGGCATATAGTTCCTTAGTAAATCAGACATTCAATACACAGAGGAAAACACTGCAAAGTAGTACAAGACAGAGTAAGAAGTACTTGGATTACTATCAATAATTAAATAGAAACCATTGGCTAGTAAATCTGCTGATGTTCCTCATGTAGATTTTTCCCCACTTCACTGATGTTACACAGTCTCTTTGTTTCAGCTTGCACTCCCTTAGGACTACAGAGGATTTTGAGCCATCACAATTCAGCTATCACATGCTGCCACACTATGCAATCCTTCAGATACTAATCAAAAACCAGTTTATGGCTATTTCAGGTGCTTTGCCTGAATACTGTGAGCCTTTCCCAGATCCCTGCAGCTCTCATATTTGGAATCCTCCTCACACTGAAACTAAATTTATCTCAACTTGACTGAAAGTGTTCCACTCTAGTGCCAAGCATAGAAGTACCACAGCTGCTATGGTCCAAGACTAGAAGAAAACCAGAGTCTTTTAGGAGAAGTAACATCTTTCAATAATCCTTTCATACAATGGGAAAGCACTGGGCCAACTGACAGATACACAGGCCAACAACAAAGTT
Organism: Dicaeum eximium; assembly: GCA_013396995.1. Taxonomy (NCBI): domain Eukaryota; kingdom Metazoa; phylum Chordata; class Aves; order Passeriformes; family Dicaeidae; genus Dicaeum; species Dicaeum eximium. The sequence goes on along the minus strand of VWZP01009947.1, from coordinate 1,072,479 downwards.
CTTCTTCTTCTTGCTATCTATTCCTCTTGAATTTATAGTCAACAATCACATTCTCTCTTCAGCTCTCATTTCACAAAGCAGTAAAAGCCAAGCTGTTTCTCCTGTGAGAGCCTCAGCCTCCCTCTCTCAGGATTAGAAATTCCTTGTTCTTCATAACAAGACCATCACTCACAGCATAGCTGTCCCAGACTGGGATGCAAGTCCTCCACTCTACTCTTTCAAACAGTGAACGGCCCAGGGCCCACCAGAGGAATTCTGCCTGGAGGAACCAGAATTTCAAGCATCCTCTGAATTTATTTCTTTTTGTTTTATTTGCACAGTCTTATCACAAAGGAAAACCATGACATGCTCACATTAACAATTCTAATATCAGTAACAGATGTGTGTTGTCTGAGCCTGAGTGATGATTTCCATTGCATGATACTTAAAACAGCCTTGAGTGATTTGCTTCTGCTCTGTAATAGTATTCATAATTAGGGATCCACTTCTTGCCTCTCTCATTGTGAAAAACAATGTTTCCCAGCTTTAGCATTGATAGGAAGGAGTGGTGAAGGGCCTGTCACAAAAGTGATTAATGAAACAAGTAGGAATTCTGTTCCTACACCACTTGTAAAAATGAATATGCAGCTTGCTTCATAGGAAGTTCTCATTCCTGGGTGATTGTAACTCATTGCACTTTGTAAAGCCCTGAGGTCAGGTAAGTTTTGTTGCTATAAGTGAATGAAAAGAACTTGGCATTCCTCCAATCATAGTGAAATGAAAAACATTGAGATCTCTCAGAGCAATTTGTTCTAGCAGAGTGCTCAGGCTATGGGACTTGAGCACAATCCTGCAAGTCAAAGCTCTGCAAACAAAGCCCTGTATTTATAGCAAATCTTCTCCTCCCAGTCTTGGAATTCCTGCCTAGAAGTGCCATACAAGGACCCAGCTCTGCTGTGGGATGCTCCTGTTTTCTACTGTGCAGGGCAGTGGTGTTCATGGCAACATTCTATACAAAACCCTGGAGCCCAGGTAGAAGATGGAGACTGTGCTTGGGATCAGGTTTCTGTTCTTAGAAAAACAAGGAAAGGAAGTCCACACCCAAGGGAGTGTGAAACAGTGGCCTCAGTGGGCTTTGCTTTTAGCTCCAGAATTTGCCTGCCCTCAAGACCAACTAATAGATAATATTACAAAGCAGCTGGGTTGTTTGCAGTGATAGGAAACCAATGCTGCTCTGTCATTGCTTTGCACAGCACCCAGCATGAGGGGAGAAGAGGTGAGAAGGGTTGGAGAATGTTTGTTGCTGTATTTGTGTTGTGAATATTTTGTTTACAGGGGCAATCACTATGCTCAGCAGGCCAAGCACAGTGTAAAGATCATAAGAAGAACTTGCCATGAATTAAAAATGAACAATTGTTAAAGATCCCATTCTCCTATTCTCTTGGCAGCATGCAGCACAGCAAGGTAACTTTTCAAAGCAAGCCTCAAAAGTTCTGACACTTCATAAAATGCAGAGCCTGACCTGTTCAGCATTTACACAGTTCACTGATCAATTAGGATGCAGCACTAAGCAGCAGTGCTTGAAACACAGATATTCTCCACCTTGGCCCTCTTTGACCTCCTCGTGCAGTAATGAATTTTTTTCCTGCTTGCCCTGCAGAATGGATCAACCTTAATTATCCCACAAAAGACCAACATTGACCCAAATTTATTAGAAAATTGAGGGACTGTCATACCAAACTGCAAGTCTGATGTCACATCAAAGTAGTCTCGTGGCACAGTGTCTCCGCAGCCAGGGCTGCCCTGCCAGGTGGCTCTCAGGGGCCAGAACACGCGGCAGCCTCGCGGGGAATCGGCACCACCACCACACTGCCGGCAGTCTGCTCTCCTCCTGTCCTGCTGTGGGCTCCCAGCACCCTCCAAAGTCACAGCTGAGGTCTCTGCAGAGCTGCTGAGTGCCATGAAGGTGAAAGACAGCACCCACAAAGCCGACCTTCCAGGACAACAGGCACAGCGTATCCACAGGCACAGTGCGCTCGACTCACGGCATGGGAGTCTGAGGAGCACCGAGCTTGGACTTGGTGTTGGGAGACCAGGGCTCAGAAGAGACCTTGAACAAGTTATTTACCTCCTCTGTATCACAAAATCTGAGATCATCTTCAGTAGGTGCTCCATTCCAGAATCTAATCTTAGATTAATTTAAAGCTAGTGCCTACAAGGGTATTTCCATGTACGACTTCCACCAGAGTGAAGCCTAGATTGCAAGGCTCAATTAAGTATATAGGTAGGATCCAGACAAGAGAAAGTTAATTAAAACCCAATCATAAATCACTGTAATTAGAAATAAAATAAATGTGAGAAATAGCCATGATGAGAGAGCTGTTCATGAATACAGAAGAGACAAATCATGCAAATGGGTCTCAGTGCAGAGGTCGTGCATTGTCCTATGAAGTGCATTTCCCAATATCCAAGTTACAGCTGAAGTGTTTGGAGAAAGCCTCTGTGGCTTTTGGTTCCATTTTTTGATGCCATGCCTGTCCCTGTACATGCCCAGAGCAGTGTAAGTTTATGAATACAACCACTCTGGGCTGATGCACATACAACCACTCCATTTCAAGTATTGCACTTTCTGAGGTGCTGCTGGGACTGAGCCGAACTGGGGAGCAGAGGCAGCTGCACAGCAGATCTGTGATACAGCAAAGCTCCTTGCTGGGAAAATCCATGTTGTTTTATGTATGATATGGGATTATGGAACTCCAAATGTGCACCATAAACACAGCTCACTGACCATGCAAAGTACCACTGCTGCAGCACTGCTCTGCCATGCAGGCAGAGCTGCCTTGTTGAGCAGTGCTTTTTTTGGGAATTGAAGGGAAATCATGATGTTCAGTGAGTGAAATAATCTTTGCAGACAGGGTCATTCAAGTGAAAGGTGCCAATTTTATCCAAATTATGAAGAATTATTACAAATCCTGTTTCTAAGACAGATTTTTCTTCCTTCAAAAAACAAACATTCTACATATTGAACCAACAGCATTAAATGCATTGGTGAGTCTGCCTATGAATGAGATCCTGAGCTAGCTTAACCCTTTATTCCTGCTGGACCCGAGGAGATGCTCAGACCCCAGCAGGTCACATTTCTAAAGACATCTGAGGACCCAACAAGGTCACACAAACCAACACAGCCTTAGAGCTGAAGGATGTCGAGGCTTCTGTTTAGGTTTGGCACCTCTGGTTGAGTCTGAGGACTTCAAGGGAAAGACAACACTGCCAGATGCCCTGCTCTTACTATGAGCCAAGCACTCACCCTATGAAATTATCAACAGTAAATCCCTGGTCCAGGGAACGAGTACAGCAGGACTCAGACATGCTACACAGCCTCCTAAAGGGCCCTTAAATGGTATTTGGAAGACTTATTTCTCATTTGGAAGGTTGTTTATACTGTGGCAGTACCCAGAGGCTTCAGTTAGGCTTGGAGTCCTATCGTGGTAGATACTATATAAACACAAAAGAAATTATTCTCCTCTGTGCCTTCTTCCTCAAACACCTGCAATTTTACTGGAGATGAAGCTTGGAAAATAGTGGAAACTGTCCTAATGGGAACTCATAGGCTGCAGTAATGCAGCTGTACAGCCCAACAGCTCTGAAATGCTGACACCTTTAAAGTAACTATATAGTGTATATCAGCAATACCTGCAGCTCTCTGAACGATCAGATCTACCCTTTTAGACAAAGAACCACTTTGAGTCAAGCTGCAAAATATTTGAAAGCATTTTTTTTCAACTCTTAATTCCACCTTCGTTAGTGATTGTTTTACAGTGCAGTAATTGACCAGGAAAATTATGTACTTAATATACCAAGTAGCCAACTGAAAGCAGCTATTTAAATTAATGTGCTGCTCAGCTCCAAATCTAATAGAATTTGGGGTTTTTTTTTAATTTTTGTCAGCTCCTTTGCTGGGGTGTATCAGTGTACCATTCAGGGGGTGATACCCACTTCCATCAGACAAGAACACTTCATTGTATAATCTGCCTGCCCAAGGATCTGGCTGAAATATCTGACTCCCATGGGTCATTCCACTCTGCAGAAATAATTAATAGTAAAGTCTGATATCTTTGACACAATCCTGTTTGCTTTCAAATTATGTACAAAGCCTTGTTTTGCTTCACACACCGGGAACAAAGCAGCAGGAGAGAGCTCCAAGTCCTTTTTTAGCCAGCAAAAAGCTGCATTCAGCATTTTCTCAAGGCTGTGCTGCCAGTGCTTGTCTCTGGCTGCTCACACAGATGATCTGATGCACAGAACAGCACCTTGTGAAGCCCCTACAGCTCCTCTGAGCAGTGACTTCAGCTGGGGAATGTGCTGGGTGCTTTGCCTCATGGAGGGGACACCAGGTGCTCATGCTGCTCTACTTCCCCAAAATGCAGCTCAACACAAAGGCTTGCTGTGCCTGAGCAATGCCTGGGTTTCATGCAACACGTAACAATACAAATTACACTTCCTATACAGCAAATTGAAACAGCAGGGCCACAATCCTGGGTGGCTTTCTGGGCTTTGGGGTGTGAGCAAGAATGGGGAACATTGCTCTGCTGCTGACAGGAGCCACCTCTGCAGCCCCTGAACCATCCCAGCTATGTCTGAGGCCTCTCCCCGTGCCCTGCCTGACCCAGAGCAGGGAGTTTCACTGCAGCCCTCTTAGCTAAAAGGCCAATATTTTGGCATTGTAACCATCTGACTGAGGCTCTCACACAAAAATTTGAGGCACTCAGCTGCCTGGCACCAAAACACAGGCAGCTCAAAAGCACGGCATGGCATGTGCTGCTTCTTTGTGTTCAGCTCTGCTCTTCTCTTGACACAAAGTGTTTCAAGGTTCAAACCTTGTCGTTGCCTTTATTTATATATTTATTTTTTTATTGTCATCCTGTATTGTCACCATCCTAGTTCCATTATAGCCCACATGCTGAGGCAGCATCCCAGTGTTTTACTGCTTGTTCCCAGGCTGTGGGCTGCATCTCTCAAACATGCATTCACACGCACAGAAGTCAGCCCTGCACGAGCCTGCGTGACCCTGTGCAAGTTGTTTCAGGACCACACATTCCTCACCACCCCACGCTGCTGTGTTTTGCACATGGGAGACATTTGCATTCAGATAAGCCTTTAAAAGCCCTTTTGCATTTGTTACAAGAGCCATCATCGGAAAGGTGGTGTAAATCAATGTGCTAAGGGTGGGATATATTGATTTATCTCTGAGGTTTATTTGCAGTATGGTTGAGAGACCTAATATTACAAGACAATGAATTGAGCCATCTCCCCACTCAGGGGCAGTTTGTAGAGGGTTCCATGGGTGCAAGTGAAGCACAACAAAGCAGGCACAGTGTTACCTGTAGCCAAGGCATGAAAGAAACCCCCAAAATCCAGCCAAGTGCCAGGAGCAGCAGCAGATTAAACCCTGCACTAGAAGCCCCTCCATGCAGCGAGCTACACACCACAGGAAACAAGGCAACTTTTTTGTGTTGTTTAAACAAGGATTATTTCCCTTGTTATGTTTGCCTTATGGGAAGAGCTGCTCCAGGACAGCCCAGCCAGCCCTGCCCAGAGCCTCAGCGAGGAGGTGCTGAAAGCACAGGGAGGACAAGGGCAAGACAGGGCATCTGACCCTGCCCTGGGGCCTGGCACAGGGGAGGGGTCTCCTCCTGGCCCCGCGGCAGAGGGGACAGCCATGGGACAGTCCCCCAGAGACAGCCCCTCAGCACTGTGCCCTGGGCAGGAAAAACACCTTTTTAATGTTCCTTACCCCCATTTCCCTTCACTCAGGAGTGCACCAGTACCTTCCTCCTGAAGGCAGCTGTGGTAATAACAATGGGCCTGACCACAAATGGCATTAAGGGAGTTACCTCAGGTGAAGCCAGGGGTGCCTTAGGCATGAGGACACACAGATCTCCTGCATTCCTCCCTCACATCTCTCTCCTCAGCTCCCAGGATATCCTCTGCCAATTCAGGGCCTCTTTCCAAGGAAAGGACTAGGGCAAGAACATGCCAGAAACACCAGCATGGGCCAGTAACAAGACTGGGGACAAAACTTTCCCAGACCCTCAGACTGGGTGGTCCTGTTTCTTGTACATCACTGCTTTTTAAAGGGAAAACGGGATTGTGGTGTTTGCAGTTTGCTCAGTCCTGGAGGAAGGGTTTGGAAGAGGCACCTCAGTGTGCTGAGATGGACATGCCATGTCCTTTCAGTGAGCCACAAAAGCCAAGACAACCAGCTCCAAGATCAGCACAGGGGACACATGGCAACTGCTCCCACTGGGAGGCAGAAATGCTGCCAGGGGCTGTGCAAATGTGGGGTTTAGTCTGTTGCTTCAGGAAATTAATTTCTACTGAGTTTTACAGTTTCCCTCTTGCTCCTTGGCCCTGTGATGGTCATTTGTCACCACTGCTCAGAAGAAAGGCCATTTTCAGGAGGGCAATGAGGCATTCGACAAGCTCTCCAGTTAAGTGTGGAAACATCACACACTGTCAAATAATAGAGCTGTAAAAGCAGCAACACCTCTCCAAGTTGTATGGTCACATCTCTGGCTAGTGATGAAACCTCCTTTTGTTACATTAAAGAGAAAGCTCAGGGAGGATATTCTCCAGAGCAGGGAAAAATATAAATAAGCAGGAAAAGATTAGACATTCACAGACATCATGCAAATAAATTGGTGTGGAAATCAGAAACCCCTTAATAGAGTCATTTTGCAGCTCCACCTCAGCCCAGCCTCCCTGCAATGGTTCAGCCTTAGATCACATCCTGGTGATAGTATTGCTTTGCCAGTTTGATAATCCTCCTTTCCATGTACTCCAATTTAAATGACTGATAGACAAATCCTGTCAATGACATTTGCTACAAACTTGCCCAAAGCCTACACTGAATGAGCTTTTCTTCCCAGGCAGTCCAGGCCTGTGTTGAAACCCTGCAGCATTTCCTCACAGAGCAGCTGAGTCCTGCCTGACATAACCTGTAGGTGTTTATGTAGTGCAAGAAACAGGCTGCAATGAAAGCAGCGCCCTCTTGACCTTGCTGAGTAAAGGGATTGCAAACATTTATAAATATTCTTTATTTCGGGAGCTATTAGTGGATGCTGACCAATCTCCTTGCCACTGAAAGAGACTGGGACTCCCTCCCAGCAGGATGGGAACATGCTTTCCTTGTCCTGGTAACCTTCTAACCCTCTCAAGTCTGCTGCTCTTCCATTTTCCCAGCTAAACTCCTCCAACACAAAGAAGATTTAACTCATAGCCTGCATAGCACACAGAGGTCAGTGGGAAGATAGAACATGGTGTATGTTACAGTAGGAATAAACTTAATACCCTGGGCTCCAGAGGAGAGTGAAATCTAAAAGGAGGTGCAGCCTCCCTCACTTAACACTTCCTTATCACCACTTCTGGTCTTTCTAGATACATCCTGCTCTTCTGGCTCTTCATACAGAAAATACTCTTGCTCAGGTAAAATGACACAGTGCTGTAGTTATGTGGGAGTAATTATAATATATGTGGGTGTCAACCAAAGGGCAACAGAACTGGTTTAACTGGCACAGCACAGTCTGGCAGGAGGTGGAAGTGACACCAGCTTTGGCTTAGTTGTGAAGTTACCATTGTCACCTCCATCACAGTTTACTGAGACATCTGTATGTTTTCATTCTTGCTAGCCAGCTCTTTCCAGTTCTGAATGGATAAAATGTAGGGCTGTTTTCCATGTTGCCTTGTGCAGTTCAAGATCTCATTTTGTGAAGCTCACAAATTACAGCCATTTTCTTTTCACATTTACCTGTGCTTTCATCAGTTAAGGGCTAAAGTCCAAGGCCAAGTTTGATGTTTGTGATAACCAGGAAGATGCTGACCTCAGACATCAGAATTGTTTTCTTTGGGAAATAAAGAGCATCACAACCCCCCTATCCCCTATCCAAACCACCAGCTGTGTGTTCTCCAGGCTGACTTCAGGAACAGCTGAAGCAAATCCCATTTGTAGCACAGCTGAGAAGAGATGCAGAGACACACTGAGTCCCTCATGTCAGGTGCTAAACAGCTCACCTATGGTTACAGGAAGATGCTCTGACACTGGTTTTGGAGGTTTTGTAAGAGCCTACATGGATAAACATAGAAAAATGGAGATTCAGAGTGCTAATAATGATGTGATAGCTTTTTCCTCATGTCCCTGTTTAACTTGTCACCAAATGAAATGTTTCCTACTCTAAGTTTCTGACATTCTGTCTATGGTTTGGGGTGTAAAAGCCACCCCAGGGCAGCCAGTATTTTGCATAGGTTTTGCTGATTCTGGCTGTCTCCAGAAGAGATCTGGTCCAACTCCAAGCTAATGTCTTGTGAACAGGCAGGTTGAAAGATGGAAAGGAAAAAAAACAAAGTCTATCAAAAATAAAAGTAGCTGCCTGGAGGAACTAAGTGTCTGAACCTTCAGATTTAAAGCTAAGAGATCATCTGTGGCCTTAAATGAGTCGAGAGGAGAACATTCCTGAACTCCTGAGGGAGTAATGCATGTGCCCATGAAAGCTTTAGCTTCCTCACCTGGTTTGTTCTCCAAACACCCACTAGCTCAAAAATGGTCCTGCAGTACATGAGTGCATTGTGCATTCAGCTTTTAATCTGGATCCTTACAACAACTGAGAATTTGAAACAATGAAAAGCAGGAATAGGACATGTTGGACTTGCTCCTATTCCCAGTCACAGATTTTTTCCCCAGTTCCTTTAATTTCAGCAAAAGCTGGATAAGGTTCAGAAGCATCAGTTCAAAGTGGGACAATGCTTAAGCAGGTACTGGCTTCACTGGAGTGAGGAAGCCTCAGACTCCATGGAACTCCATGAGAAGGGAATCCATCCCTCTAATCTCAGACATCTGTAGAAGTGACACCTTTTTTGCCCAGGGCAGTATTATGGGTTGTCTCAATTTTTATCTGTTTGCACTCTGAGTGAGATTTGTCACATTTCCAGCTGTTCAGAACATCACGTCTCACACTGAAATGGCCACGAAACAAGACAGTGTTTGTAATAATTTAAAACAGTCACTTACCCCTAAGCAAGTAATTTGTCTCTGAGCAGAACACCAGAGTAATAACGGGGACTAAAGATAGAGCAGTCAAGACAAAAAAAAGGTAAATCAATCACTGCATTAGGATATTTGAAGAATCATTTGCATGTACTCAGAAAGTATGATACTTGCTATTAAGCCCAGCTGTAGCAGAGTCACAAATTCATAAATATTCATCAAATAACCTTTTAGCAAAACTCTGCGACTATGATGGTGGCCAGCTACTGAATTCAATCTAATTGAAAATCTGAGAAGTAATGAAATGATTGCATGTCTGTCTCTTCATTAAATCAGTGTGCAAATTTGCATAGATTAATTTGCAGCAAATTAATAGCTCCACTCTTGGCTTGGAGCCAAGAGGACTTATGATCAATCTATACTTTTAATTCAGTTCTGCACTCCTAAAATGTTGGGTGGGTTTTGCTGTTTTAGAGACAGAAAAATCAGAGCTGAATATGATTTTCACCACTTCTGTAGTTTCTCCGTATTTCTTGGGTTATGATGATTAATTGTAATGAAATGTGCATTATTTAGAAGCAAAAAATAAACATGCAACCTCAGCCATGGAGAACTGAGGTCTGGTTTCCTTCTCTGGAAGTCACATTGGGAGGCTCAGCCCCTCAACTACAGTGAATTCAAGCACAGGGTGGTGAATGTCTGGGGCTGAACAGGGTTTTGTGGCCCAGAGCAGCTCCCAAGACTGGTGGGGCCCTGTGTATTTTAGCAGTCCTGCCTGTCCTTCAGCCCATCACACTCAACCTTTCCAGAGGATACAGAATTTGACGTATCTATGCTTGATCCCCACAATGTTTTAAATCTCTTTAAACACTCTGATGTTCCATGTGCTGAGATCTGTCAGGAAAACGATTCCTTCAGCCTTCAGTTATTTGAAGTTAATAACAGCAATAGACAGTGCATGCATTTACATTGCCAGCTTGCTTTTATTTTTTAACCTAGTTTTTTCCCTTTTTTTAAGAAAAACAATCAGGCTTTAATTCAGGACATTTGATTAATCAAACTCAGACCATCTGCTGCAGCCCTGTCTCCTGCTGATCTGTGTTGCCTGAAGTCAGTGACAGGATTCAGGGCTGCAGTCTCACACTGTCTCTTCCCCTGTCAGCTGTCCTACTGCAAATCTGCTCCTTTCACCCAACACACACTGACTGGGCTTTGTTTACTGTGATGACCATTTAGGACAGCTCTGGTGCTAGACAATATGTATCAAAATACAGGACATGTGCAAACACTGGTTATACAACAAATCGTTGTATCTGCATGAAAATAGCACAAACTAAGGAAATCACAGCAAGCCAAAGAAATTCTTTACTAAAAAAAAAAATCTCTTCATGAACACTTCTAGTAGCAGTGCAATTTTAGTTTCATCACTGTCTGTGCTTTAAGTCAATAATGAATATCTGCCTTTTTTTCCCCTGTGTTCAGAGATACACTCAGGAGCTCAGAGCAAAGAGCTAGGCTGTCTGAACTTGCACAGCTTGGGGGTTTTTATGGGATTATATCAGTTTTTGTCTAACAGAGCATGGCCTCTCACTGGATATGGCAGAGCTAAAAGCTGTGACATCCTCATGTTTGTGGGTGTGAGCACTGCACTGACCAGATGTGTTGGGAAGGAGAGAAAGGACATGGCCCTTCAATAATTCAGCCATCCAGGGGATTCAAAGCATTTTTTCAGAGGCATGTGGGGATAAGCAGCATGCTTAGATGGCAGTAATGAACAGGATAAAGTTCAGTCACCATATTAAAACTCAGTTTTGGTGACATACAGGCCTTCTGCAGATGGATGAATGTCATCAGATGCTGGAGTCAACCTCAGAAGTCAAGTAGGAGCAGCACCTGGAGAGTCAGCCCTCACTTAAACATCAAAAGCTGCAGGCAGATTATCAGCAGATATCAGTCTATTAGATATTGAAAGTTTGGTTATCTTGTTTCCTGTAATTGCAGGATGACAGAGCATCAAAACACTAGTTCCCAAAAAGCTGACCTGGTTTTCATTCTTGTCTTGCTGGTTACATCCAAGATACCTGAGCCTGCTGGGTTCCTGAATGTCTGAAGATGGGACTCAGCATGCAATTGCCAAGTCAGGAAACTCTCCAGGAGATTTATTGCTGCATTATCAGAGGATCAGGGCTCTGCTGAATGCAGCTTGGAAGAAGCGAGCCATGCCCTGCCCTGGAAACATATAGGCTAAATAAACAGTTTGAGGCAGGAAAATAGGAACCCAGGAAGGTGAAGGTTACGAGAGGAGAGATACCAGTCTTATCTTCTGATTCAGGAATCCCAGGTCATTGCACCCAGTAGTTTCCTCAGAAGATGCTTTACCCACATCATATGCAGAAAAAAATGGACAGAAGTCTACGTCACACGGACTACATGACAAATGCATGAGAGGTTTGCACCCTAAGCATTAAAACCAAAATAAAAATGCAGTGTTGTTTGCTACTTGCCACAACAGCAATCAGCAGAGCAGATGGGTCTCTGTACCTCCACAGCCAGTCAGAAGGCACGAGAGGCAAGCAAAGCACATCATTTCCAAATGGGACCAGCTTTAACAGGCCAGGAAAGTACTACAAGCTTTGAGTGTGGAGTCTCAAACAAAACCATCCAGATAAGTTTCTAGCAGGGGTCAGTTCCTGCCATGGGGAAGGCACAGCTCTGCACATCCCTGGGTGTGAGGCAGCCCTGGCTGGTACCCAGGAGCTCCAGAAGGAGCTGCACACACTCTGCTCTCTGCAGGAACAGGACAAGGGAATTCTGACTGCCTTCAATAACAAGCACTCTCCAGCCACCAAGGCTAATGCAATAAAGTGAATTTCATTTTGGCATAAGGAAAAACCAAGGGAACAACATGATGTATTGGCAAAATTTTAATCATAGAAGGCCAAAGAGTCAGCTTAAAAGAGTTAGGCTGTTATTGATTGGGTCATAGTGATGCAGCATTTGAAAACAGGCTTAACACCTGCTAATTTCATTTCAGTGCTGCTGAAGCTGAGTCAGCTAACAAAGCCTCTTCTGGATCAAGCACGTTCAGAGCAGTACAGCAGCTCCTTGCCTTCGTGAAAGTGCTTCCTCTCTTTGGTAAGGGCACTAAGAGGGAAGAGGGGAGAAAGGATGATCCTCTCTCTCCTTTAAGCCTGCCTGTGCAGCCAGAGCTGAGAGGAGAGGATAAGAAGCATATTGAAGAAAATCCCTTAGATGAGGGCTATTATATTTGCTACACTGGTGGAGATGAGGGAGTGTTGCCCTTTCCCTACAAATGGGGACTGAAGCAGCCTGAGTTCCCCAGAGTAGGTCAGTGAGAATAGGAACAGACCCAGGCCCTGATCCCTGCTGTTGCAGCAGACCACACACTCATCCTCTCATTGCCCTCCAACCCCTGCTTAAGAATTATCTCCTTGTAGCTCCAGTTACCTTTTCCCTCCCCTTGACTTTGGGAAGACAACATTGATCTCTGGATTGCTGTAGTGAAAGCAAGATTGTGATGTGAAGGAAACTGCCCCAGATAACTGGCACATCAACCAAGCAGTGTGGAAGCATCCAACCACTTCTTCCACCACCCACAACCAGCTCAGCAGGGCAACCATTCCAGTGGGACCGAGCAGCCCTGGGCAACAAAACTGGTTCCTTTCTTCTTTATGAAGGGAACAATGAATGGAAATGTTCCATTCTGAGTAAACCCTGATCTTATCAAGAAGCCCAGGACTGAAAGAAGTTCACCTGTGCCAGAGATCTGCTTTTCACGTACACCCTTCTCAGTCACATCTCTCCCGTGCTCCTGACCCCATATGTGCTGCTGTAGCTGCCATACAGTGCTTCAACACTGCTGTCCTGGTGTCTTCTGGGGCCCCCAGGACAACCATGGCCCAGATGTGGAGCCAGCCTGACTCTGCTGGGGCTCATTAGCAGAGGTACAACACAGTTGGAATATGACAATCCTGCTGGCTTCACAGGCCCATCCTGGCTCAGAGCAGCTCACTAACTCCAGCTCACTGGTGAGAAACTGTTCTGTATTAGTTCTGCTGCTGCAGACTATCTTGTTGCAGTTCCCCCTGTTTATGAAAAGTTAAGGCTTCAATAAGAGGGCAGAGGACTTGAAGAAAATTTCACGAAAAAGGACTGTGGTAGGGAAAATAATTTGTTTTCTTATTGCTTTCATTTTTTGGAGACAACTTCATCCCAAGGCTAACAATGAGAACACTAAGTCAGAATTTTATCATGGAAGCCATTTTGCATGCCTAACTACAACATTTGCTGTCAGTGGAAACTACAATGCTAAACCTTTGTAATAGCTCAGTAGCTGGCAATGCAACATCCACCTCCTCCTCCTTGACAGAAATTTATAGTAACAGCAAGAAACACTGCACATCACCCATAATATACTGAAACAGGACTCACTTTACCAGGATTGGCACTTACTACAGGCTTTCTGCTCCATTTACACGGTACAAAAGACAACTGTGAAATGACTGGAAATGTAATATGGAAGAATATAATTGGTTTTGCTGGAGATAGACAATAGATGATCTTTTATGGAAAGTAACCATCAGAAAACAAAGGTTGGATTGTCTTCTCAGTTTCACCAAGGTAAAGCAACCTGATTATGAGAGCAGAGAACACACCAGGTAATTACTCTCCAGAGAGATTAGGCTGATATAAAGCAAGTGTGTCAAGAGGCAAACTTTGTGGATGCTCCCACAGTCCTTGCCTGCCAGCTGGAATTTTGACATGCACATATCTAACTAAGGTCCAGAATTCTCACAAAGTACCTGATTCTGATGGATTACTTGTGTTTTTCCAGCCAATAATTTCAGTGCTTATCACATATTGCTTTGTTGTTCAAATACAGATTTCTGCTGTCCTAAGTAGAGGAATTGCCTGAATATCTCATGTGAGGTCCATTCCTAGCATCAAAACAAGGAACTTTGAGGTTCTAGGCAAAGACCTCCATTTTTACTTTCTGGTGTAATTTCAATAAAGTTATTTAAGTGACAGTCCCCCCCAGTACCTTTGCAAGAATCCCAGTGTTACAGGGCACAGAGCCCAGGCAGCCCCTGCCTGGCTGCCACACACCTGAAAAATATGCAGATGAGACACTGGGAAGAAAGCCATTTCTACTCAGTGAGACACTGAAACCTTTGTTCTGGGCCTTGGAGAAGCTCTGCTGTGAGCCAGAGGCCCTGAAGAAGGCAAGGAGAGTTACAGCAAATATTCAGGTCACCCCTTAGTCACTAGTTATAGACCAAGAAACACTTCACTGCCACTTCCACACACCCCACACTGACTCCCCCAAGAAACTCACAGTCACAACAAACCAGGTGAAGATTTGCTTCTTCTCCAAATCTTTTTTTTATTTTCCCCCAAAGTCCTGGTCCTATATAAGTTGTCTGTTCCTATACCAGGACAAACCACTACAAACTGCTATGAACTCCACCAAGAGAAAACTGTTATAAATAAAAGGAAGACCTGAATAGCTTAGAAGTTCTGAACATTAGGAAAGAAGCCACAACAAAACCTCTTTCTTATCTCAGGTGTAAAACAGGTCCTTTGTAAATGTGTCATGTACCCTACAGCAGCAAGAGACAGCCCAGAGTGACAGGAGGGTGCAGCAGACACAAAAGGTCAAGGACTTCCCTACCTCATGATCAAACACCTTTCTTTATCTGCTCAACTTTTTGTATTTTCAGAGCTGTCAGTATGTTGAGCACTTCTGGAAAATCACTAGGTATCTGCCCCCCAAGAGCTGCTAAGTACTTTCATAAGTTCACCCACTTCCCAAGTGATCGTTATTTTATAGGCACTGTATCAAAGTTCAAATATAATGATTGTGGGCAAGAAGCCAGTAGAAGCATGACAGAGAAAATTCCAGTATTACATGAATTGATTTGACCATATGTCACTAAGCTTTTGTATGCCCAAGTAACCCATGAACAGTAACTGTGTTTAGTTTCACAGAAGATGATATGCAACCATAACAAAAAGCAAACACAAGTCTCATGGTCTTTAGCTGTCCATGAAGAGCAGGAGAATTTCATTCCACTTTTACCTTTCCTGGGACATAGACATGCTTCCCTGGCAGATGGTCACAGAGAACTCACACAAGCCTAGGAGCAAACTGTGGGAAAACAACCTACTTGATCTCATCCACTTCAAAACTCACAGAAGTGAAGCACTAAGTGAAAGCTCTCAGCACCAAATTAACCCAAGAACTGCTACTTACCCATGACTGAAGAGCCACACGTGCTGTAAGAGAGCTTCAGAAAGTGCACAGTGCAGCATTAAGGGGAGAAATCCCCCCCAGACACACATTAGAGCAGCTACACCCCCTGAACTGCAAGGCCACTAAAGCTGTACAGCACCTGGGACAGGTGTGTGACAGGATGGGGACAGTGCAGAGCTGGCAGTGATTCAGGGCTCCTCATCAGCTAAAAGATGTCCCCCCTCCACCCCCAGCTGCTGGGAGGGAGAGGGAGTGACCCAGGTGAGGGATTGCTCACACCTGGAATAATTTATCCAATTATTAGCTCTCAGAAGCAAAATGTGACCCCTCTTTAGATGCAGCAACGTGCAGAGGGGGGCTCACTGCAAAGGCAAAGCTGAACCTCCTGGGGTCTCTGTGCCTGGCTGTCCTGTGCAAGAGATAGAGCAGCTGAAACTGAGACACGGTGGCTGACCTGATTTCCAGCTTGATCTTTGGTATTTTATTGCCAGCAGTGCACCAGCCTGAGCTGCAGGACAGCACAGACGAGGTGCAGTGATGAAACACAAGAACTAGAGCAGCTACACACATTCCCTTGGGAGATTTTCCTTCAGCATCTATCAGAGCAGACACGATGTGAACGTGAATGAGTGTCCCATCAATACTACAGATCTGCCTGGGAGCAGAGAATTCCTGGGAGAAGCAAGCTGATCTCTCTAGGGGAACATTTCTTTTTTCAAATGACTTTTAAAGACCACATGACCCCTTTGTACTTTAGGTACAAATTTTGAATTTGAACTTCCCACCAGCAGTCCTAGCATGCTTGAGAAACACACTAAGTGGCCTTTTCCAGAGCATCTGTAGGAATTAGCAGTGTAAATTACAAAATCTGTAATCCTCTAAAAGGAACTACACTCCTAATGTAAACTTCCTGCTTGCGGTGCTTGTGTGACTTTGGTGTAATCAGGGCCAAGGTTCTCAGTGCTGCTAAAGCTGGGTCTAAAATTAGAAACACTGAATGATTCCTTAAGAGGGAAGTGCTGGTGCATATGGGAGGTGATGCTCAGGCCTCCTCCTTAGGAAGTGCTGTCTTTTCCTGCTCCTCTCTGAAGGGTGACTCTGCTCCCTCTCTTCCCACTGCTGGAATAGCCAAGGCCACTGTGGGAGTTTCTCAGCCACCACTGCAGCAGCCAGGCACAGAGCAATCCTAATTTATCACTGAGTTTAGGGGCAGTGAGCTGCTGCCTTCCTGTGGTCCTTAGTGTGACAACCACAGGTACAATGTGTGCTAGAAAAATGATTATTCACCACCCACCAGTGGCTTTGGCTGCTCTGCTGGATTAGGACTCTGCACGGAGCTGGGAGCTCTGGTGGGAGCCAGACCTTTGCCAGGCTAATTTATATATTTTTTCAGCATGCTGGAAAGGAGCCTTTGGGTATATTTTCAGCTCATGTCAAAACACCACACATGTTTTTTTGATCCCAGCACTTACGTTCTAAAATGCTTTAAATCTGCTTTCATACTTGGTATATTTAAAGAAGGCATGTTTACATATACAGTGCCATGGCAACAGGAAAATAGAGTCAAGGAAAAAGTGCACTAGTGCATCAAACCCTGTTTAGAACACACACTCAATTAACATATCTAAATTAATCAGTAGGATTCGAATGTCTTGGCACTACCATTTCAATCAATAACAGGATAGGTATAATGATAAACTCCCATTATAAATACCTCACAGACATTAAGGCCTCTGTCCAGTCCATCAGCATCCACCATGTAATTAACCCCAGAGAATGTGAATCAATCTTTTCCTCCAGAACACGTTCTCCAAGATCTTCCCCCCATCATGAGCCCCCACCCTCTGACCACGGTGTCACAACACAAACCACAGCCCAGGTGAGGTGGTGATTCTTTCTTGTGACTTGCTGTTGAGAACTCTGAGCTACCCCAGTGCATGTGAGTGGAGCTCCCAGTGCTCCAGGAACATGAACAACACAAGTACACTCATTTATAACATGAACATTTGCAAAACATAAATAAATGTCCTTAAAAATTTCCCAGGCATCTAAGCAAAAACTTACTTTCAAGACAGTTCTATTTTAAAACATGAGAAACACAGAAAAAAAAGTAAAAATAATAATAATGAAAAAAGCATTGCTCCACTAAGTCAATTTTCATTGAGCACTGAAAGCACATTGACTGCACTTGCAGGCAATACTTTTTAAAGTCTGGTAACAGGACTGAAAACACAACAATATCTTCCTCCCACTGCCATTTGGTATGGGAGTAGTAGACTACAGTTCTACTACTACTTGGATCTTAGCTATTGAAGTCACAGCCCCTGAGGGCTGTAAAAAGTTGCTGCTGTCATATATAAATCAGTCTTCTTCATAAAAATGACATGGTTGACATGTAGGGAGAATATTATAAGGTAACTACCATGGAGGTTTCATGCTTGGATATGTTCAAAAAGATGTTTCTCTTTATCCCTGACCACAAATACTTATGATCGTTTCTTGTCAGCTGTTTGAAAGCTTTAAAGAACTGCTGTCTCTGCTGGGGTCTGCTCCTTGGCTGAACTTTTCATTAACCTTTGATCACTCTTCAGAGCATTTTTTTAGCAAGCAAGTGAAGAATTTCAAGTGCCACAGTGAGTCTGTATGTGTGGGGGAGAAGAAGAGGAGGTGAAGATTTTTACAGATGTACATGTATATCTTGTACAAATACACACCCAAGCCTTTAACTCTGACAGGACTAGAGAAAAAAAAAAAACAAATGGGTACTTCTAGTTTTAAGATTTTGCAAAAATGTGAAAATAAAGAGGATTTATTGTCCCTAGCTAAGTTACCTCTCTTCCAGCATCTTAACCCCAGGGAAAAGAACAGGAATGGCTTAAAGAGATTTGATTTAGCAGATGCAACTGGTGATGCAAATCTAATTAACCCAGCTCTTCTCTGCTGAGGGGATGAGCACTGGCAAGGCTGTTTCTCTTCCCAAACTCTCAGGTTTGCAGAAAGCTGAACTTTCCTACACACAAATAGCGCCCAGCTACAGTGAGTGTGGCAATGACAGGGAGGTACCCGCTCCCTCCCGGAGCACTCGCTGTGTCCCGCGGTGGCAGCGGCTGGCAAGGCTGGCCCCGAGCTTGGCAGCAGCACAAAACCCCTCCGGAGGGGTCAGCATGTGTGTCACAGAGCTGCAGCTCGTTGGCATTGTCCCCAAAACATCGAACACGGCTTCATTCATTAGGTGGAACATCTCATTAGTGCGCTCTGGATGCCAACACCCATCGTGACACATTTCAGCTTTTGTTCTGCTCTTTGCAAGTTTAACTTAAAGCATTTTCTCCAAAGCACTAGCATGTGCTCACAGAGGTGCTTTTTTTGCATTTAAGTACCTTCCTGGATATCACAGCATTGACCGTGCTCTCCACCAGTCATTTTTAGCATCCCTTTTCCTCCTGACAGCCAGTACATCAAACAGCTTGCAAATTTTCTCTAGCTGAAAGTGCAGGGTTGTCTTGCAAGCTGGCAGCTGCACCGAATTTTCAGGAATACGTAGCAGCTGTGGCCATGATTCTTCCCACTCCCCCCTGTTTTGCCAAGGCAGGTTAATCGCTTTTCCATGCGAGCTGTCACCCTGGCTCCAGAAATGCCATGGATTTGGTGCATGCTGGGGGCTGTAGTCTTTTGGGAGGTTTGTGTTTGCAAGGAGAGACTGCAGTGCAGTTTCGGAGACTCATCCTGGATTGTGTTTTAGATATAAATCTTCAGATGTATCTACGAGTACAGAGTTGTAATGAATTTTAAATGCCTGAAAATAAATATGGCTCTTCTTTTCACAGCAACTCCACTGTTTCTAAAGAGGATTAAATAAATAACAGCATGCTGCTTAATCATAGCAAAATGTGGAAGATTAATTGATTTGAAGATTTAAGGGTGTTAATTTTGTTTGGGGAAATTCCTAAAGAGAGCGCCATTAAAGATAAATAAATGGTTCTGGTCTCTAGCTGGCTACTGGAGAATTGTATAAAAGTTTCAGGTCAGGTTTTTCACTGCTTTCAGGCTTTTCTTTGGCAAGTGCCTGTAAGCAGCAGAAGCAGCCTTTAGCAGTGTCTGAGGATGTGGTTACAAGGACACACTCCCCGTCTGCAAGGCAGGGGTCAGTGCCCCCCGCTGATGTGCTGAGACTGGGTTTTCAGAGCTCTGGCTTAATCCACAAGGATCATATTCATGGGGACCCCCCTCCACTCCCCCCCCAAGGTACACGTGAGGGGATGGAAACTGCACATGTGGGCAGAAACAGGTCAGGAAGGTGGGAATGTCTTAGATTGGCTCGGCTGCAAAGAAAATGCTTGAATAGCTGTACCCAGAGCTTCCTTCTGATGGGAAAAGGCTCTATTTTAATGATGTATTTGATATGAAAGGGCACGGTGCTTCAGTGCATAGCTTGCAATAAGAGGAAAGCAGATATGACAGCTGAGGCTTCACAACGTTAGAAATAGGCCTTTCAGACTTTAAGACAAGAAAAACAAACACCGAAGGACAAATTTGTGGTTGGAATAATAGACTGGTGGGTTTGGGGGGACAGGCTTGAAATAAGCTTCCCTTGACAGCTTCTATATTTGTCTCATGCTGCCTGCTTTTCATGCAGCATCCCCACCCCCACAAACTCCTCAGCTCTAGGTAGAGCTGGAGGTTTAACTAATTCCTCAAAGCACAGCTAAATTGTCTTGGGAATTATCACTGCAAATGCATACGCTGTGCTGCAGAGCAGGAGGCACACCTCAGTTACAGCCTGGCTTTGCTGGGGTGGCAAGAAGGTGCTCAGGGTGTTAAGGGCCAGAACTAAAATACACAGAAAGTTGTTCAGAAAAGGCAGCAAAATATTTTTGGTCACTGACCAAAAAAAAAAAAAAGATGAAAAATCCAGTTTGTATTCAGGGAGGGAATCATAGAAATGGGAAACCAGTTTAAGAATAGGAGCTGGGGTACTGTTACCCATATTTATGTATGGGAGGGAAAGGAAGACATTTAATAGATAAGTATGTATATGTGTGTATATATATATATATATATATATATATATGGAGTTTCTTGGTTACTCAGGCAGTTTGACAGCCAGGCACAGCTTGGCATTTGTGCCTTTGGGAGCTAGGAAGGATGTGGAGAGATGGACAAGCATTTGATGGCAACAGAGAGAATTTTTTTCCCCACTACCCTTCCCTGCTAGACATTCTTCTGTTCCACAGGTTCTCCCAAACACATATCACATTGCTCTGCATTACCATTAACCCCAGAAATTAATTGGTGGTAGCCCTTTCTAGTACACTCAATATTCTATTTACTTTGAATATGTTTCTCTCTTCTTTTTATCCTCTTGAACCCTGGGGACATTGTTAGTACTCAAAGTCACTTAACCTACCCTGTCTTAAAATTGACTTGTCTATATCTGAGTACTTTCTTTTTTGCACATTGACAAGTCTCAGTCATTTAAGCACCTTCTTAAATACAGTAGAAGAAAATACACCATTGTGGATTTCTTTTACTAAGCTCTTGATTTCTTCTCAATTTATTTTCTTTCCAAGAATTGCATATTTGTCTTTGCTTAACAAGCCCTCAGCTTCAGTTTACTGACTTTTTAGACACATCTCCTGATGAACTAATTGCTAAATGTTCTAAAATTGAACAGAATGTCATTCCAGTTCTTAAACATACCAATAAATTCCTTGCATATTGTGGCCTTTTAAAGTAATGATGAGTTTCATTTCTATATAACCACACAAAGCTTTATAAAGAAACTGTGTCATGTTCTACATTTTCACAAAGTTGAAGGGGTAGAAAAACTACCAGGATGACTGCTGAAGAAATGGCTGCACAAATAAAGCAACTCAAGCGTGTGACACACTCAACTTTCAGTATCTCCTGGTATGCCATAGACAGATTTCCATTAATAATTCTTTACTGTCTGGGCCCACCATAAAATTTTCAGAGTTACCCATGCTCAGGTTTTTTTGATTCTACAAAACAAGATTTTCAGAGAACATGACCATTTAGAAATACAGTTATGGCTTTTGCAAAGACTCACACATTTTTTCAGGTACTGAGGCCTTTAACTGATTCTCATTTTCAGGAGCAGGGCCTAAGTATTTCAAGCTGTTTCTTTTGTCCAGCAGAGAGATCAGAATACAATAGAAAAAGGCTAAAGATGAAAAAAACTCCACCACATTTGGAATTACTGATGGTTTTCTTTCCTTTACTGGACATCTTGGGGATCCAAAACCAGAAAGTTGCCTATTCTTCCAGTTTTCACCCTTACCATTAAAGCTGTATTTTCCAGGACTACAAACTCACTGTATCCACCAAAATGTTTTACGTAGTAGCAGCTATTTCCAGCCAGAGGAATATATTTGGCTGCTCTTTGTGCTGCCCTGTCTGGTTCCCTCTGACTCCAGGGAGTCTGTCCACACTGTGTTGTCAGAGCAGAGTCAGTGTGGTGCATGGACAGCCAAACTACTGGAGATTCATTTTAGTCCCCCTGTTTTCCAGGATTGCCCACGTGCCTGTGATGAGTTTTTGTGCTGCACAAATCTGAACACGATGCTGCAGTCTCTGGCAGGAGGGAGAAGCCCAGAAACTGCCTGGAACAGCAGTGACCTCCAAGGATAGCACAGCTAGCAGAGATAATGCACACTCTGTTATCTTCCCAAGTGCAGGACTGTATGTGCAAGGAATATTTTGCTTTTGTAGTATTTAATTTGGGGTTTCACTCCTGCTATGTGTGCTGCTCCCTTTTCATGTTAGAGGAGACGAGTCAGTGCAATGGGCTCTGCTTCCAGAGCTGAGGGCAGGGAGATCTAAGCTGGTGCTCCATTCCTGGGGGGCACAGCCATCCCCTGGGAACACTTCACCCACGTGGTGGGATGTTTGACTGTGCCTGAGGACAGGTGGTGTCAGCTGTAATCTTTTTGGAAAGGTTTCAGTGATGTCTTCCTTAAAACCAGTCGAGGGTGTAAGCTTTTCAAGATGAAGCTTAGATACTTCAAAGGCTTGATGATGCAGGGCTATTTCAGTAGTCAGGAAAACCTGAAAATATCTTGTCTTTTTAAAAAACCTCTTTCTTACATAACTGCCTTGCAAAAAATATACTTGAACCTTTCAATAGCAGCAACCAAAAGCTAAAAGGAAGTGAGTGCATCAGCTCATCTGCCGTTGTGATAGGTAATTTTATATATTGGCTTGCTAAATAATAAAGTAAAATAAATTAGTTCCTATCAAAAGTTTCCTGAATGCATTCATCTGGAGATTATTGTTATTTATTCATCTGTTGGATTGCCTTTGTAAAAGCCAAAGCTGCTTTCAGAGTGTATGTGACTGGAATAGTCTAAATGGAGAAGCTGTGAGTTGGGAAGGAAGCCAGCAAGTCATTAATTAAGGAGCTGTACAGTTTGCAGTCAGAGTTTGTGTATTGTGAAAACTGCCTAAAAATCAGTGACAGAGCTGCTCCAGTTGCAGCAGTGTCCCCAGAGGCTGTCCTCAGGTGAGCAGTGGTGCATGTGCAGCTCCTGGTGCTCGGGGTGCAGGCAGGGCTGCTGCCAGGCAGGAATGTCCTGTCCAGGGCTGTGTGATCTCAGCATCACCCATCCCACCCCACGAGGCTGTGCAGGGCTCAGAGGAGAGTCACACTGCAATGGATCAGCTTTCTGCTTCTAGCTTGACATGGCTTTATCTTCCTCTAGGATACAGAGGATGCTCTGCACCCAATCTGTGCTGCCAAGTCTGCTTTTCTGGCACATCTAGTGGCCACCACTGCAGAAATAGCTGGGAGGGAGATGGGGAAGCAAATGACACAGCAGCTGTACTTTAAACCTAAAACCATTTCAGATCCTCCAGGTCTTATTTCATGGTGTTACTTTTCTGTCCTCTCTCAAAATCCTTGTGCAATGCAGTCAGGAGACGTGCCTGGATAGCACAAGTGGCCTTTTCTGTGTCACTACACTGCTAACCCTTCTGACTACAGTATCAAACTGTGGTTGATGCCATTTCAATGGCAACAGATTTGTGTATTTAAATTATTCTTTATCTTTGTCATTCGAAATATGTACAGTTAGGCAATTTGCATTTGAAAATGATGGAGAGGAAGATTCACTGGAGAACAACAGCTGTTTAAACAAATGAAGAGCACTTTCTTCTTTATTTATCCTGGAACAATGAGTGTGGATACAGCATCTGGTCCTCCATGAGGTCTTTGCTTCTTGCTCAACTTCCAGCTGGAATGATTGAGAGCCAGTGTGATCTGCTGACCTTCCTCAAGGTCTCCAGTGATGCCACCCAAAACTGAACAAAGCATCCTAGCTGGATGCCTTTCATGCTAATCCCTGAATCGATACATTTCCAAGATCATTACTGGGCTTTCATGCACTGCCAAAAGATTGTGTTCCAGCAGTTCTCTCATTCGGTGTTGCATATCCTTCGGAGCATTCTACATTATAAATCATTTTAACTCTCATTGTATGTTGCACTCCCCTTGTGTAATAATCAGAAACGTGGGAAACCATTCCTTCATATCTTCCCAAACAGAGATTGGACATGTTGAAGATAAAGAAAGATGGAAGAAGAAGTTGCAGCTCAAATCCTTTTGAGTCCTTGAAATGAAGCAGAGTGTTTGGCCTCACCTTCTGCCACATTCCTCTCAGGAAAAGCCAGGTTTCTTTGGTTGCCTAACAGAAAGGCACCTGAACAACAACTTCCCACGGCTGGGATATTTATTTTATGTTAAAAAAACCCAAAGACATGCCAGAACTTCAGCATCCTACAGGCGAGGAGTGTGTCGCAAATCCTCATCTGTTCGCAGGATGGGTAAATCCTCCACGGCTGAACCTGCACCCTTGGGGTGGTGACTCTTGGCAAAAGACCCGTGGGAGGGACAATCCCATTGTCTCCTGGGACATCAGCGAAAACAAACTCCCTGTTTTTGTGAGCGAGAACAAAGTCCGGGAGAGCAGCAGGCACCTTTGTCTCCTGATTAGCACCGATGGCTAAAGCTCTTTGGAGAAGGGACTTTCCCACTGTGTGTTTGCACAGAGGGAGCTGATCCGATGAGGGCAGCTGAATGCTGCGGTATAAATAATGAACTACACAATAAACACTATGAGACTGGTTCACTTGAGGGAGGAAAATAAACACAGCAAACAAAAGCATTCATCATGTTAGTTAGAAATGCCACGTCGAGACCCAGCAGAGATTCTTACAAGCTTTCTCAAGAGTTCTTCATTCCATAAGTATAAAAAAATAGTTTGCACACTAAACTGTCTGCAAGCAGCCACCCAAAGGGAGAATGAGCACAGATTTCCTTTTCTATCTATATTCAGTGTCTGGTGTAAGTCTGACCTTTTGAAGAACTGGTTTTGCATATTCCTTCCAGGTGGCAGCGAAGAATTACTGCTTGATCCCTCCTCCAACAAGAAAAAATTAACGAAATATTTATTTCAACAATGGCTGTATATTACCCAGCCAGGGAACCTTGTGATGCACAGGGAAAACATTTCTGTAGCAGACCACGATAAGGGCTGAGAATACTGCCAGTGCTGCA
Organism: Dicaeum eximium; assembly: GCA_013396995.1. NCBI lineage: Eukaryota > Metazoa > Chordata > Aves > Passeriformes > Dicaeidae > Dicaeum > Dicaeum eximium. The sequence goes on along the minus strand of VWZP01009947.1, from coordinate 1,047,612 downwards.
GAGCTCCGGGCTCAGAGCCACTCTCCTGGCTTCAGTCAGAGGTTGTTACTGATCTAATCTGCAGCGAGATGATCACAGGAGACACTCCTTACATTATTTAACTTGGATTTGGGGTTGGACGGGGATTTTTTTGTTTGTTTTGTTCTTTATTCTTCATTTGTGCTGTTATTAATACAACACATCATTAGTGAATTTCACAGGTAAGTGACTCTTGTCTCTCTTGACACATTATTAATCAAGAGTGATGAAGATGCTGCATCCCTCACACACTTGAGCTACGTGACCAACCCCAGGCTTGTGAACGATCTGCAGTGCACTGCAGGGATAAGCCACAGCAGCTCATGGGTGACAAGGGCACACAGGAACATTTTGTGGGGCAGGCAGCAATGCAGGCTGGGTCTCCCAGTTCCTACATTCCTCTGAAGCGAGCAGGAGCCAGCAGACCCACTTCAGGCAGACACACAGAGAAGCCAAAGCCAGGAAGGATATGTGAGATGCCAGTTCTCCAAGAGATTGACATCTGACAGGAGGGAAAATACCCACCCAGACAAAAAAAGCCCTGCCACTGTGAGGCCCTGCTCTGCAGAGATGTGATCCTGGCCATCTGTTCATCTGCACATGGGTGCCTACCAGTCCTGAACTGGGGAGGCTCAGCATGCTGAACCCATTATTTGGGTCTGGTATGCCTGCCCCTGCTGCTCTCCAGCCCAATTTACTCAATTTAGGCACTCACAAGCAAGATTTTGATGACAGCTGCAATCATAACACCATAGATGAAGGGAATAAACAGACCAACTCTTAATAGCTACTAGTGTTTGTTTATTTTTACAAACAAGCATTTCTCCTGGAATTCATGCTGCAAGCAAGAAAATCCATGAGATTTCCAGAAGCAAAGGATGAAGTTAAGCTCCACAGAGGCCCCTTCTAGTCAGGTCACTGAGCCAGTGGGCAGCCTGTGACCCTGGTCCATGGAAAGGAGAGCCTTTGTTTTCACTTGTGCTCCCAGATAAATGTGGAAATTGAGCAAGAATAAAATGCACAACTGAGCTTCCAAATTTTAACAACTTATCAGACTTTGTGTTTTGGCTGTTTGGAAGAGTTTAATGTCATTGAGTGGTACAGCATCTGGCTTAATGGGACTCTGGATGTGGTGGTGAATCTACAATAGAAGCTGTGTGGAGAGCACACAAGGTACCCCATCAGTGCTTGCTTTCTTCTGTGTTTATTTTCCCCATTATCCAAACTAAAATTTGCTCATAAAGAAAATAGCTGTTTGCTCTCAGTCTGTGGAAGGCCCTAACACATCCCTGTGCTGCCACACCACCTCTCCTGCACGCTCTCACATCCAAAACATCCAAGTCATTTCCTGAGCTTGTCAGAAATAGTTATCATCATAGCCTGGGCTCTTGAGCTTGTGAATGGTAATGCTGAAACCTCCAAACAGGAGATGTCATCCTGTCACCATGAATGACAGATGATTATGGCCCTTTCTAGATGCCTGTAATTAAGGTTACTTTTAAACTTGAGCATGAACATCCAGGAGCACAGTAAATGGGGAAATCCTCCAGCAGCTTTGGATTTCTTTTCCTCTTCCTGCTTACTTACCCTACAGGTCTTTCAATAAATTAAAGAAATCTCTAGCTGTTGCCTATAAAACATCCTAGAAGGGAAGATGAAATTCAGAGCTTGAGACAAACACGTGGATAAGCATCACAGCTAAGGCTGAAGCCATGGGTTGGGCACATGCCATCCTTCCCTGTCAGTTCACACAGGAACAATGTGGGAAGGTGCCTCAGAGACAGACTTATCTTGAAAATCAGGACTGACTGCTACCAATCTCTCTCTTTGCCCTGTGCCTCCTCATACCCCGTGCCACTGCTGGCTTTTATCACCTTTTTGCATCTATTTGTTACCATTTTTGCTCCCAGCCTGTGGCAGGAGGTTTGTTAGGGCCGTGCAATTTAATGTGTGGTAAATGAGCGATGTCAGCAGTGGGCTCAGGTACCTGACGATTGTGGTTCAGAATCACAACTTCCTGCTGCACATCCTGTATCCCTGCTTGACTATGTGACACTGAATATCAGTCAAAGGGGGACTAGGGCTTTCCTGGTAATAGCTAAACAGCAAAATGAAAAAGATGCTTAAGCTCTTCAATAAAATAATGTATTTTTAGTCTATGGAGATTCAAACCAAGACTCAGCCAGCAAACATGGGAAAAAAGCAAAACAAAGATTATTGAAAGCTTATGTTTAAACAGTTTCAGCCCAAATATTTACTGATGACACACAGACACACACACATAATGCTGGTATGTTTTGCAATGAAGAGCTAGAGCCTTTAATTGCATAGGAAGCCAGGCCTGGGGATTCAAGAGAAAACAAACATGCCCCCTGCAGAATTCACTGTAAAGACTTTACATTTATTTACATTCCTGTTTTTCTTTAACCTACATTCCCCCGACAGAGGGGTTGTTTTGGGTAATAATCTTTTCATATAGGCCAAGTCTACTAGAAACTATTTGCAATTCATTTAAAATATGGATTCTGAAATATACTGCAAATCCCTTTTGCTAAGATAAAAAAAGCAGAAAGAAGAAATAACATGCCATTTAATCTTTGGGCTCATCAACTCCTGGAAGATTATTTTGACAGTTAATTTGATGTATTTAACTGAACTTCCAGTCTACTCTCCTTGAAGAAAGCCATCATTTATGACTTGCTGTTGTGTAGGAGCATCCCAGATAGCTGCAGTGCCTTTTGAAGAAATATTTACGAGGGGAAAGAGCATATATTAATGTTTCCTTGCTGTTCAGGCTTAGTTCTAAAATCCACAGTGGATCCTCTGTGCCTCTTCCCTGGCTCATATCAGCTGCTTCTGCCCCAGGCAGAGGGCAGCCAGGGAGTGCTGGTGGATGGGCAGCAGGGAAGACAAAATAAATGTGCTCAGAAGAAAAGGGCTGATCTCCCCACGGGGACACACGGACACGCACAGCCATGGGATGCTGGTGCTGCAAATCAGGAGCAGGAAGGCAGCAACCCCCCAGCCCTGACAGCCCAGACTGTGGGAGGGCTGGCTCTGAGCTCGGGTGCAAGGAGGGGCAGGACAGAGATGCCAGGCTGGGGACATGTCCTGGCACAGGGGCACTTAACTCAGCTTCCCATAAAACCGCCTTCCTTCCCTTGGGGGTTTTTCTGAGGTGAAGCTCATTGCACTGCAAGACACTGGGACTCTGCTGGAGCTGCTGGGACTCTGGCACTGAGCACTCCTGCAGAAGCTCACTGCAAGTCAGAAAACAAGGGAGGCTTTTGTGTTACAAATAAGAAGTAGGTCAGATCCCACAAATGCAAACAGACAGGGAGGAAGGCGTTTGTGGGTCTTTACAGTCATCTTTGGGATTAGCTCTGTGACAAGCACCAAAACCCCTCAAAGCACTGCACCCAGGCACAGAGAGCTGGCTCTTGCTGGGTGCTTGTATCTGGGCATCACTTGTGGCCAGCACACTCTCCTTGCACATCCACAGGCTCTGCCCCAGAGCCCGCTGCCACACTTGTGTGAAACTCCAAAAATAAACCACATCAGACTGCAGGAGCTGGGATCAGACCCTTCACTTGCTTTAGTGGAGCTCCGTGCTCAGAGATGATGCTCTGCAGAACAACCCAGTGAACAGCACTCAGAGAAACAGAAGCATTTCTGGACACAGAGAGAAAAGAGAGACTCAATCTGAGCTCATCAGCATTTTTTAAATCCAGTGGATAAAGCTGTGCTACCCCTGTGTCACCTGTGTCTGGAGGCTGAGGAGAGCAGTGATTGGTTTAACACAGTTTGAATTGTACCTGGCATGGCTGTGGGGAGAGGACAGGGTGGCACCAGCCTGTCACTGAAGCACCGTGTCCTCTCCTCCTGTTTTACTGCAGGTTCAGCCTCACTCATTTGCCATTTATTCCCCACAATGCCTGTTTTATACCAACATCCCACAGCCTCTAGGCACAGGCAGTGCTGCCCAGGTGGGACTGAGGGCAGTGTCAGCTGCCTGCTGCAGCCCTGCTCTGTGCAAACCCAGAGAGCAGGGGGGACTCAGAAGCTGCCATCAGCAGAACCAGGGTCATTCTCCTAAAGCCCAGCCAAATGCTGTATCCCCTGACTGCATTTTTAGGTATTTTTGACAATGCATGTTCTTGTCCTTCCCTTTCTCTAAAAGCACAGTTTAGAGGAAATAAGCCAATGGTTTTCCCAAGCAAGATTAAGACTGTAGTACCGTTTAATTAAGCTGTTGTTTTAAATGTGCTCTGATGTTTTACCAGCCTATTGAAGGCCTGGGAGACGATAAATACTTGTCTGCAAGCTCTTTCTGTGTTCTGAGAGCACATTTTAATTACCACCCTCCATCCCATTTGCAGCCAGACAGTTTACAAGCTCTCCACCGTGGTGCAGATGAACGATGGCACTTTTTGCCCTCCAGACAATGCCAGGCACTCGCCTGGGAAGCAGCTGAACAAAGAAGGCTCCCAGAGAGAAATAATTGAGGGCACCAAACAATTTACAGGACAGCTTGTCTCTTCATGACATAAGAAACTCATAAATAGGCCAGATCTTTGGATACAGAGCTGTATGGAGCAAGGATAATAAATAGGAACCAAGTAACAGTGTCTTAATCATGTGCCAAAATCTTTGGGCCAAACTGTTTTGTTGCCAGACTTTGACCTCCCATCCCCAAAGCACAGCAAAGCCTGAAACACCTTCAGCTGCAATTTGCAGAAACCACCCCAAATGTGGAGGCTCCCAGGAGTATTTCTCTTGTGCATATTTTCCCTCCAAATGCTGAAGTATCAAACAGTTAAAGAGCTGACTGTGGGTACAGTGGCATGAGAACAAATTCACCTGGCTGCAGCCTTTCTTAATATAAATATTCCTCAAGCCTGGTTGCAAATCAGTAATTGCAGCAAGAGAAGTCAAAATTAATGAAAGGCAGCAAGGCAGCTGCCTCCAGAGCATGCTTTGGGATGATATGGTGATATATCAGTGATGTGTGGGTCACCCTGACTGGCAAAAAAAATAAATCCTCTGAGTTCTTCTCCCAGACCACAGACACTTCCCAGCTTTTCAGGATCAAGGAGTGAGCATCCAAGTGTGGTGCAAGTGCCCCAGAGGTGTCTGAGCACCAGGGGTTTGGGAACACAAACTCCCCTCCTTTCCTCCCCTAATTTGTGACCTTACCCACCTATATGGCAGGCACCTGGAAACCCTTTGGGCTGATCTGTGCCCTCTAACACATCTTTCTGCTGTCTTGAGACTATTTAGGACACAGCTCTGCTGGTACCAAGCACAGTTGAAGCAAGGCAGAGTCATCTGGCTGAGAATAACAGCCCTTAGTGCCAAAATCACACCTGCTGATGCATCATTCTGCTGATGCTCAAAGGATAATGCCAGGTAAGGATTGGTCCTGATCGGTTTAACCTTCACTGTGCTCATCCTTGGGAAGCACCAAATTAGTTAATCACAGCAGCAGTAAGTGAAAAAAAAAAATCTCATCATAAATATTCACAGCAGCACGTGCAATACAGAAAATCCTGTCTAAATGAAGGAAAATAAATGAGGAGAAGATACTGGCCTGCTGATTAAAACTTAGCACACACTCCCCACCATCAGCTGACATTTGCCTGTTCTTCAGATACTGCAGTCACACAGACACAGCCCCTCTGGCTGCTGCTGACATTAAAGGATGAAACTCCACAGATTTTAGGAGGAACAGGGATGATGGGAGTGACACTCACCAATGTTTAGCCCTAAGATTGCTCCAGGCACGCTGCTGAGCCCTGCCCAGGGAGGGTGCAAAGCCCAAATCCTGCCTGTACAAGGGCAGAGCATCAGGGCAAGGGAAACCTGCAGGAAGGGCCAGGGCCATAAGGACCAGCTCAGAATTGTCTTGCTGATACCAGAACCCCAGAGAGCAGCACCCTTCAGGTAGTGGATATTTTCTGAAACTCATACCTGAGAAATATATTCAAATATTAGTGATAGCTGATCTCTAAAAACCTGATTCCACTTGAAATCAGGCTTTGGCACGTGCCTATACCTTTTCCTTATTGTAATTAAAATCAAACTTCATGGCAGTTGTATCACTAGACCCAAATTTGATTCAAAGAAAGCAAAATTATAAAATGCAAGGAAAAGGAGCACCCCTTGCACTCCCTTACAAGCCCTGATTAATTTTTCATTTACAATTGTTTTCTGTGCAGCACTCAAGAGTTCAGGTAGTAACATTAAAAATTCCCTGTGCCCTCAGATTTCCCTAATTAAAATTGACAACCCTCATTTTGAACCACAAACATAATTACCCAGTCCTCCTCACTGACTTGATAGCTGAGGTTGTTTGTTGATAATTTATGAGCATTGGAGAAGATGAACAACAAAGCTGAGGCTCTGGAAACCTCTCAGTTCCTGCCTTTGAAGTCAGGAACGCGCCGGCGGCGCGGAGGCTGCGCACAGGGTCCCTTCCTGAGGCTGTGCTGTGCCTCTCACCTGTGACAGTGACAGCCACAGGGCTCGTGGTCCCACTCCAGGGCTTGGCAGAGATCCCTCTGAACTGCTTCTCTGGAGTGTTTGCAGAAACATCAGGGCAGATCCCAAACTCTCAAAGCTGCTTTGGGGCGTGAAAGCTGAGCTGGGGTTGCCTCAGGACACCCCAAAAGGAGAGGACGTCACTTCTGTGGTCACTCTGGTGTTTGTCTGTCCCTGTTTGAGAAGCCCCTGCCATCACCCCAAGCCTGAAGCCCAGCTAAGCTTGGCTTTCTTTAATGGCATCACACCACACACACCAACCCACTTGTTCCAAGAGTCTGAGAAAGTTTCCCCACACAAGTATATAATTTAAAAAAAAAAAAAATTCCCCCAGGCTTTCCAGTATTTCCTTATCACCTACAAACCCCCCATGTCTCAGCACCTGCACAAAATCCTGGCTGCAATGAATACTTTCAGTTTGAGCTCGTGTAAAACCAGCCCCGTGCAACCCATTCATCCCTCCTAGTCTGGGTTTTGGGGAATCTGTATTTCCCCTGCCCAGGAACACAGTTACACCTGGGACACACGATGCAGCCATCCCTCCTGGGGATGAGGGGCCCAGTGGGTGCAAAGGATGTAGGTGACAGGTACCAGGTGCCATCCAAATAACAGTTTACATCAGAGGTGGGGGGTAGGGAAGCAGTGACAAGAAAAAAAAAAAAGTGATGCATTTCAATGCCTGTTTGCTTTATGTCTATTTAGAGTTTTTCCCAGCCTTGCTCTCAGGGAGAAGGATAAAATCTCATTTTTGGGATGTGACACTCGAATGCTACTTAATGCAAACAGCAAAGCCTTTTCTCCAAGCCTCTTTCCTGTGTTTGAAGGTGATGAGAACATGGTGTTGTTTTGTCTACCAGCTCTTGGACAGCCCAACCTACTCCAAGTGCCAGGAATGTGGGGACTGAGGGGAAAAAATAAAAATGAAGAAGAGGCTGAAGCACAGAATGAGGATTATTAGAAATGCATGTATAAATGAAATAGCATGCTGAGAGCTGGGCAGCATCACTGAGCAATGCAATGTGCAAACAAACAGAGCAAAGCATTAATATTCCATTTTTGGTCCAGGTTTTCCATACATTCACAGCAAAAGCAATTCAAGTGGACTCTGTTCTCCCCTGGACTTTCCCCCAGCCAAAGGATATTGTAGCTCTGCATCTTTAATGAAGCTGTAACTCTAGCTGTAAAGGGCAAAATAATTTGGTTTCTTCTGCTGTTTATAGGAAATTAATAAATTTCATTGAATATTTGTACCTGCTCATTGCTCCCCTCTGAACCAGGAGCAGCACAGAGTGCCACTGCTGGCAAAGGATTATTGCCTCTTCAGGGTTATTATGCTGAATTGGAGGAGTTGATAAATGAAAACCTAACCTGGCTAATTAAGATTTCCTTCCCCAGAGCTGGCCCAAGATGATCATAATGATATTTGGTTGGATTCAGCACACACCAAAGTACCAGCATTTTTCATCTAAGCTTTGTCCACTCCAGGGTCTGCTGGGTCCAGCATCTATAAACCCACCATTTCCACTGCAACACAGGAAACCCTCCACAGCAGAGAAAATAATAGGAAGATTATTATTATTTTAGTTCATTTCCCCAAAAGAAAGCAGATGTGCTGAAAGAAAAAGACAAAAAAGAGAAGTTGCAAAACTTTCGGGAATCCAACACAATGCTCCTCTCTATATAAACTAAAGTTATATTGCTCTGCTCTTAGTCTGGGGCTGAATGAGATTTAGGTTTTGAGGGTTTCTTCCCCCAAAATTTGTGGCTTTCATAATAAAAGGACTGTAAAGTGATTGAAAGAATAGTCAAAATGCTTCATTTTGAAATTCTGAATGGATGTTTTGACCTTCAGAAGAAGTTTTTCTTTCAGCAGTGGTATGAGACAGCAGCATGGTGAGGCCAAGAATTTATGAAATATTTGGACATTGGTGAAAAGTTCAGTTTAACATGCAGCCTACTTCTGCTTCCAACCAATATTGGGTTTTTTCTTCTGACTTCAGGTTGTTCCTGTCGTTTGTGTCTGTTCTGCTGTTTTCCCTCAGGCCGCTGCTATATCATCAATAACCAACAGGAAAAATGACAAACTGCCAGAGAGCAATTAATAACCATCCATTTCCTCTTGCATTAGCAAAACACTCCATTTACAAACCAGCTCTGCATGCTGAAATCAAGACACGTGCCACAGCTGTGCCCATTTGTCACCAGCCCAAGGCCTGCTCAGAGGGGGAGCAGGGACAGTGCCAGTCCAGGGCCTAATCCCAAACTAAGAATAGCTCAACCCCCAATTTCTGAGTGCTATCGATCCTGCACAGGAGAAACCACCCAGATCTGTATCAGAGCTGCAGGGGAGAGATTTTCCTGCTCTGCCAAAAACCAGGACAGGTGGAAGGTCACAGCAGATGCTTTGCTTTTCCCACCAGAGCAGGAGAGGTAAAAAGAGCTGCAGAGGTTTATGAGGTGGGCACAGACAGGTCCTGGGAGAGTTTTGGGAAAGGACTTTTCTTCATGATCACATGCCTGTGCTGAACCAGTAAGCACAAGTCCTTGTGTGCAGAGCTGCTGTCACCAGCTCTGATCACAGGTTTGTCACCAGCACAAAACCCAGCTTTAAGAGCATCTCATTAAAAACAACATGGGACAGGATTTCCCCAGTCCACACAAACAAATTACACATCTCTGCTCCTGCTGTGTGTATGAGCAAAAGAGCTTCTTTCAGGGATTGTGCTGCTCCTCAAATGTACACTAATATGGCTGGGAAAATTAATCCCTGAAGCTGAAGCCCAGCAAGGGAAGCAGAGACCTGTGCTGCAGGAGCTCCCACCGAGGTGGTCCCTTGCTCACACTGAGATCAGGCAGTGACCTCCCCCTGCTCCAGCCATGGAGGGGGGGCTGAGCCATGCCCTGCCAAGCCCATCACCCCAGCACACAGCTGAAAGTAGTTATTCAAAGTTTTACCACTGGCACAGTTGCCACACAATTATTATATTTTTAATTCACTCCATACAGCATCTTAACTTTGTTAAATCCAAAATGCTGCTGTCCCCAGACCTCAGGGGATTTGGCAAGGGGGACACAAGGAGAGTGATAGTACTGACAGTGAGGCAGGAGTGAAACCTCAGCATCTTGCTTATGAATGGAAATAAATTTGCGCTTTTGTGCTAATTAAGTACATGTATTTTGTTGTTGAGGCTTAGCTGTTATTGATTTTAGACATTTTCTAGTCAGATGTGGTTTACTTCAGCAAAGTGAGAGGGAAGAAAATGCACTTTTTAGGTTTTATGTCGTGTTTACACTGCTCTTATCATTTAACAGAGTCCCTTACAGTTACCAATTACTTCTCTCTCAGCCCTCACTCTCAAATAGGAAATCCTTGGATCCAAAAAAGGATGATGAACAGAAGCACTGGACAAACTCAGCAGTTTGCAGAGCCAGGGCACTTTGGTGAGTGCCATGAGTAAAAAGCAGGACTAGAACCAAAACCTAGTCCTGTTTTGGTTTTGGTGCTGTGGGGACCCCTCCACTCCCGCCCAGCACCATTCCTGAGCCTCCTTGTGCCACCAATAGCAAAATCCCCTGAGAATTAGCTCCTGAGTCACACTTTACAGCTCAAGATAATGAAATAAACTGGCAGCAATTTTACAGTTTTCATCTGCAGAGCTGTGAATGCCATTTCCCCACCACAAGCTCAGGGTGACCAGTGAGTCAGTGAAATGGGCACAAACACCTTTCAGTCCTGCTGATGAGAAAGGTGTGGAGAATTTGGAGCATATCCACCGCCTGCTCTGCCTCTTTCCAGCAGGATTTTTTTTTTTTTGTTCTCCTTCCTGGACAAACCTGTCTGAGCAACATGCACCCTGAGGGCAATGTTGGGCAACCTTCTCCTGACTCAGGTCCGTGGGAGTGCTCCAAAAGCACCATGGATTCAGTGACACATCACATTTCCCTGCCACCCAGGAGCTCCCCAGCCCTGCTCCTGGGCTGGGAAGGCCACAGCAGGTTCTGCCAGCCAGGGATCATGGCCTGGTGTTTGCCACAAAGCTGATCTCACCCAGCTTGGTCTCGTGGCCGGTTGGCAATGACAAATCCATCTCTCCATCTCTAACAGTCCCATTTCTGCCACTCCCAGGGGGAGCAGCCCCCCTCAGGCCTCAGCTGGGGGAACCATCCCTGAGCCACACCTTGCCCAGAAGCTTGTTAAATTCACTAAATTGGCATCTCCCAAGAGCACCAGTCTTAGCAAAACCACCCCACACCACCCCTTGCACTCCTGCAGCCTTCCCAAAGTTTGTGCTGGGGGAGGAAAGTCCCACACTGGGATGCCACAGCACAGGCCAACCAACCTACCCAGGCCCACACATCAGCACCACCAAGCTGGGGGTTCTACAAGTCAGGAAAAAATTAAAGTTGCTGAAAGTGCTGTAATTCCAAACACCCAGGACTCAGGTGGGTGGTTTTTGCTGGCAGGGTAAGCCACCTCCTCACTCCAGCCCCAGGCAGGGGGACAGGCAGTGTCCTCTAGGTGGGGACAGGCTGTGACCAGCCCAGTGCCAGGAGGGCAGTGTGGAGATCAGAGCAATTTGGACCTGGCACTTTGATGCACAGCGTTTTGCTTTGTGGTCACAGGCCTCTTTCAGTAAATAAAATCTGAGATGATTCCCTTTACCCCACGGGATTTCTTGATGCTACAATTAGCATCTGAGAAGATTTTAAAACTCAGGAGTGTAAATTTATAGGCACAGCTGTCAGAAAGGCTGAAAAACTCTCATCCCTTAAATCACCAGCATCCTTGGCTGCTCAGTGCTGATACAAAACCACAGAAGACTCTGTGTTGGCAATGCCATTCCCCGTGTCCTCGTAACAACTAAAACAGGATAACACACGTAATACAAATAAAACTGAACATAATGCAGTCTTCACAGTTATAATTTATTTTAAGATCTACACACGGGTTAGGCTTTCTATATAATTAAATCTATAGGTTGCCTTTGAATGCTTACCTTGCAGTTCCTGGAGCTCTGATGAAAAGTGTGCTGTTTGCAATGACAAGATTTATTGCATCTAGCACTCTATATTATAGCTGCTCTGCTAACCACAATAAACAAGATATGAAAAGCAATCATACAGATAATGCCATGGAGGAACAAGTACCAGCTTTGTCTTTAACCCCTTCACCTGCCTTTCTGCTGGAAACTCCAGTCAGCATTCCTGCTGCACCATCCAGCCCTGGTGGATTAAGGGTTTTGTTTCTGTAGTAACAAGCTCAGGGCTTGGGCTCCTTTTGCCTCACTTCTAAAGCACCAGTATTGCTGGGAGAGTTTCCCTCTGCCACTATCAAAGGTCACAGTCCTTGTCTGGAGGAAAAATAACTAAGCAGAGCCAAGCCAGCTGCTGTGGTGGGTGTTAGTGAAGAGTAATGGGACAGAACCATGGCTGTCCCAGTGGGACTGAAGCTTCACAATGCTTCAACACACACTTATAAACATCATTGTTTCTGAATTTAAACCCTTTCCCAAAGGCTGGAGGTGGGACATCTCAGCACTGCTCTAGGCTCAGCCTTTTACAGCCCAGCAAGATGTCGTCAGCTCAGGACACAGTAATTTCATTAGTCATGTTTTGCATCACAGAAGCCTGGATTTGACCCTGGAGACTTATAAACATTATTTAAAGGGGGAATTTCCATGTCAAGGTCACAAGGAGATATATAAGCTTAATCAAGACAGCTCAAATTGAATAGTCCTTCACTACCCACATGCTTGGGAATATTTTCTCAAATCCTGCTCCCCACCTTTAAATCTTCACCAGATGCAGAAATAAACACTCCAGAGGCCAGGGTAGCAACCAAAGGCAAGAGTAGCACTGATAAAAATCTATTTTCTTGCCATTCTTGTTCATGCAGTGTAAACAACGAGCCCATATTCCTTGCACCTAATCAAATAAATAAAGCCCTGCTAAATATGAGCACACGAGAGAACAAGCAAGCAAGCAGCCACTTGTTTTCTGCCTTACACATGAAGACCTTTGGCCATTTCAACCCAGAGGAATGAGAAATGCTCCACAAGTTGGAACTCACTGCTCTATCACAATGTTTTCTGCCCCAAAACTCAGTTAACCATTTACAAACAGGATAAAGCACTTCTGTACTCTATTACTCCCTTGTGTAGGGACAACTGATTTCATTTTTTCCTGCCCATATTTTTTTCTGGTTTTAAGTCTGTCTCCAGTCAGTCAGAAGTTGGCACAGTCCTTGGCCACACAGAAGTACCCCAGAATAATAAACTCCTTGTAAGTGATGCCAAAATCAGGCAATTGCAAGAGAGGGGGCAGAAAGGTCTTGGGTTTAAGAACAGACCAAATTGTTCTGCGCAGGGTAGAAAAATTAAAATATGCTGGAAATAAATATAAAAATAGACTAGGGTCTGCAGTCCAAACAGAGCATATATTTAGTAGTTGTGAATGGGAAAGAGCAGAACATTCCTGGAAATTGTTCAAAAAGCATCCAAGCAAGATTACAAGATTTCCAAGCAGAGATTCTTAAGGCAGGTTGCTATGGATGCTGGGAAGGGTGTTAGTCTCTGACCCTCATAACAAAATATGTTTCCCAAAAGCCATTTTTTCCAGGAACTACAAGGAGGACTTTAATTCTGAAAACCTCCAAAAAACAAGTAGTTTGGAACACAGCACCCTGACACAGCACAGATGACCTTCAGCACTGGCGACAAATAACCCTGGGAAGGACCAGGAGAAGTGACCTAACCCTTTCCTTGGGCTGTCAGTCAGGGAAAGCCCTTCTGACTAAACTTATCCAGCTGTTTGTTTCTTGAGATGGAGACTCTCCCATCCAGCCAAAGAAACCCAGTCCCTTCCCACACTTCCAATGCCCAATGTGTGCCCTAGTTGCTACAGCTGAACTCCAGTTCCCTGCCCCACCCACCAGGTCCAAGAAAGGTACCCACTTTAAGTAGGTAAAATGATTTTTTTCAGGATTAGGGTAGCAGGAGACTAATCTCCTGTTAAAATGGCAATAGTAAGGATCACCATTTCCTTGCAATTTTTTCCCTGTGTTGCATGCCCTAAGAAGATCAGGTTTTGTGGCATCTGCTGCTTTAACAGCTCCTGAGCTGCTGGAGATAGGACCTGTGAGAGAAAGTGAAAGGCCTGGCAAGTCTCAGAGCCTATAAAAACATTGTTGTCCAAAGTCTTGCCTTTTCAGACAAGGTTTCCTGTGACATAGAATTACAGAATGGTTTGGGTTGGAAGAGACCTTCAAGATCACCTTGTTCCAAGTCCCTCCCACGAGTAGTGACACCTTTCTCTAGACCAGGCTGAACAAAGCCCTGACCAACCATTTCAGGAATAAACAACCCGTTGATTTTTGCCCCAGCTGAGAAGTCCAAAATGTGTTTGCAGAAATGAGTGTTGTGATATTAACAGGTAAGTGACAAAAAAGTTGGTGGCAGGCCATGTGTCACTCTGGGCTCCTCAAGGACAGTAAATCCATGGCATGTTTGCTGCTTCTGCCCAGGCAGTGCCTGGGTACTGGTGGCAATTGCTGAAGATCTGTTTGAGCTCTTCCTGCTCCACCAAGCTTGAATCTGAGATAAAACTGGCATCACAAGAAAACATCTATGCTGCAACCATGGAAAATTAGACATTAAGGAAAACATTTGTGGGGAGAGAGCATGAATTTATTGTCATGAAATGATCCTCTATGGTAAATGTTTGCATGAAAGGGTATTCCAGTTAACACTAAGTACCCCAGAAAACAGCTGATAGGCACAGAGGCAAAATAAAGTTTTGTTCTCAAAGCCCAAGGAGTGAAAAATCAGCCACCACAGGGAGCAGCCCAAAGCTGATGTTTGCAGAAGTGCATATGCCTTTTTGACCAAAGTGCTCCCACAAGCATTTGTCCTGGACATAAAAGCAATGATCACTGTCACCTGGTTTAGGGGGTTAGTCTATTTGTAATTTAATAAGAGAATTTCACAGAGATTTCTGCCTTATTGATTTCGCCTAATGGAACAAGTTCGTTTCCTAGGGGCACTGTGTACTCCACTCTGCACAGCACATCCAAAGGGCAGGAGAGCACCTCCAACCCTCTTCTAGTAGACTGTCAGCATTTAATTAATCCAGGAGCTTCAGGGCAAATTCTTAGTGCAATGTAAAAAAAAAAAGCAAAGACAAAACATCAATTTATGCTCTGAATGCCCCTGTGCATTATGATCGTACTCTTGGAGCATTTAAACTGGAGGCTACAAGGCTGGGCTGCTTGTAGCACTTGAGTGCCTGTCAGATTTTCCCCCTCTAAGGCCTCTGCCAGATACTCTTTATCCTTTATAACATCAAATGGTTTCAGCAGGAGGCTCTCTTTGATGCTGATTCTCTATCCAATTCTCCAGGCATGGATAAATGAAAGTTTCCTTTGTATTTGGAAGTGTAATGAAAGCCCTGGGCATTTATATATGTGAACACCATGCATTCACACACAGCACAACAGAGCTGGGCAGGTTTTTTAGGAGCATCCTATTGCACACCAGTGGATCAGCCCTGGATATCACCACCCCATGTACACACAATTGTCATCCCTGAGCACGGATAAAACCTGTGTGGGTGAGGGGGTGCAGAAGATCAGGAACATCTTTTTTGGATTAACGCACATTTTTCATTGCCTGTGAGATCACTGACCAGTTATGTCATCTACCCATCTTCTTTTAGCATCTTTGAAGCTAAATTTAGAATACTAATCTTTAAAAATTACTTGTGCTTTGGTCCTGGTTAAAGGTTTCACTCCCTGTCATACTACGCACTGTCAACTGCTCTGCCACTCCTGTCTTACTCCTTTTCTTCCCAGCTCTGAAAATAAGTCCTGTCCACATGGATGCCACTGGGAAACACACTTGTTTGGCTCTATGCAGGTCAACCAGATAAAACACCTTTTTTAAAAGAAAATATTTTATAAGCTGTAACAGCTTATCCATGCCAGAGCGAAGCCAATGCCTCCATACACAGCCAGGAAAGCACTCAGATCAGGCCACTGTTCTGCAAACTGTCCAGCAATTTGAGGTCCTTGGGAACTCCCTCCCACATGCACAGAGCCTTTGGCAGGGAGCATCAGCCAACAGAATGGCAAAGACCTTGACAGGGACCTCATGCTGGCCAAATCTGTTTTCTGTCAATGTGAGCACAGGGTACATGGAAAACAGCAGGCAACCACCTTTGGCAAGGAATTAACCAAAAGGTGGAGAACTCCTGTCAATATAGTTTTGGTTTCAGTCTCCAAGATTTGACAAGGAGTATAGAATTTAGGGCCATGTCCAGGAAACAAGTGATTTTGCAGGCTGACATGGCATACTCCAAATGTAGGTGACAACAAGGCTTTTCTGGCACAAAACACAAGCCAGAATTTGACACCAGTAGTTGATTCACTGTGAAAAATGGGTGTTGATTGCCTTGGCTTCTTCCAAACACATTGCTACCCAGAGATTAAAGAACACATGGTGAGGATGTACAAAACTGCTGAATTTTATGAGAGCACCTCAGCTGCCAAGCAACAAAACGAAAGTCACTGCCTTTAGTGTTTTCAAACTTGTGTGCCTTTCTAGACTTTCAGAATCAGGAGATTGGGAAGGTGTTAGGGGTTTTTTAAAGTGTGATAGCAAACCTATCCCTGCACTGCTGCAGGGAGTTCAAGAGAGGGTTGATTTGGTATGTCTGCAAGCTGAATTCTCCTTTATCTGGGACACAGTCATCACTGCACATTCACCCACAGAAAGTCTTCCTCCTTCTTAGGCATTGGAAGAAATGGGGCAGAATGGGGACCCACATACAGGAAAAAGCAGAAACCCAACACCCAAGTACAGTCTGTGCCATTAAGAAAATTTTGGGTTCAAGACTAGTGTTTGTTTTCCTTGCTGTTTAGGGAGAAGCTTAATGGGACTGTAAGGGCTTTCTTGGGCTAAAACCTCAGCCTAAGCAGTGATTGATGAACAGTAAGAGAACCATGCCAGGGTCACTAATTGCCATTAATAGTTCCTCTGTGGGGGTTTAAGGATGGTCAAACTACTTCAAAGGTTACTTTGTGTGTTGTACCTCTTTTAAATGCTTGGGTACACAAAATATTGACCTTGACCAGGAAGCAATAAAGTTCTTTAGCACCATGGGAGAATGAACCATTGCAACCAGGATCTTTGTCTCCTGACCACTGGCTTGGGACAGGCTGCTTCCCTTTCTGCTCTGTTTGATGAGACAGCCAGAACCTGCACACTCCAGAGAAGTAGATGGACAACTGAGACACCTCAGTCAGAGCAGACATGATGCCCAACAGGGCTGCCACAATCCCAGTTAAAATATCATTAAACAGCAAGGAGTTCCTGCTGTATCCAAAAACCTTCCTGCTCTACAACTGCTGCTTCCCGTCACCAGAACTAAATAATGGTTAAAACAGAGTATTGGGTGCCTGATCTTTAGTTCTTACATTAAAAATGGATGCAGCAAGGGAGGAAGTGTGTAGGAAGGTGCCCTAACCCAGGCAAGTTCTTTGCCATCCATCTGCCTTCCCACGAGTTAAATCCCACAGACACCACCAGCATGCAGATAACTGGATGTTGGATTGCAGCCAGCCCTGCACAAGTAAAGCCACATTCAGACCCAAGATGTTTTCTGGCATCAGTATCAAGCTTCCTTTCTAGCAACTAAAGATGCTTAAAGGGCATTATAATAGCTGCCTGAATATCAGAGACACTCCCATCGCTGTTTGATTTCCTTGTGCAATAATAACTCGTGGTCAGATTCACACAAGGTTTGCAAAGGATCAAATCTGCTCTTTTCAAAGACAGCTGGGAATACCCCTGGAAAAATGTGAAAAACACAGCATGTGTTGGGACCGGTGCCTCTCCCTCATTATTCCATGTAAATACAAGCAATCTGACCCCTCCAAAGAGACTTTGCATTTCTCAGAAAATGACCATCTGTCAGGCAACAAAGGGCGCTCATTATTTAAATTAAGAATCTATTCCCTGCTGCCATTTTCACTCACTTCTCATTAAAGCAGTCTCAAACACCCCGTTCCCTTAGCTCAGAGAGCTGAGATCACCACTTACCCCCCCTTCTTCAGCAGCCATCACCCATAAACACCCAGCCAAAGGATACCACAGTCTGTGGGCCAAGAGAGCCCTGGATTTGCCATCCAGAGGAGTCATGGGAATCAAAAAATATACACAAAGGGCCCCATAAACCGACTGTGTAATTATTATGAAATCTAAGTTTCCTTGAGTGGTGGAACCACAGAGGTCCATCCTCAGGCTGGGCTGGCAGGGGCTGACCCTCAACATTCCCAAATAACCTGCACTGTGCTGGGCTAAAGAGGCAAGGCCACCAAAATACTGGATCAATAAGTCATCATCTGTGCCCCACAACACCTGCCATGAAGCTGCAGAAACAGAGGTGGAGGAAGGTCGGCAGAGCCCCAACTCCCCTGCACAGCTCTCTTGCTTTTGCAAGTATTTCCTGCAAAAGAAAAGAGTTTTTCTTGCTAGCTCTTCTTGTTAATTAAGAGGCTTCCTTCTCCCCACCCCCTCCCATCAAGCCAGAAGAATCATACCAACAAATCCTCAGTTTGACATGATTTGCTAAATGTCACTTGTCACAGGGATGCACAGCTCAGGGAAACGTGAGCGAGAAGCTGGAGCAGGGATGAGGCTGCGGTGCCCGGGCACCTCCGTGGCTTCCTGGCTCTGCCTCGGGCTCTCTCGAGCAGCCCCCTCCTCTCTCTGGGCCTCAATTCCCTGCTGGACCAGAGGAAACATGGAAAAACCTCACGTCCTGTGGTCTGGTGGAGGTAAGGAAATGAACAGCTACTAAATACACGGATACTTCAGCGGTGTAAATAAATGAGGCCACTCTTAGAAATACCCAATTCCTGCTTGGCTTGTGGGATAGGTCCAGCTTCTAATGGGCTGCTGTCTCCATCAGGAAATACCCAGAGATCCAGTGGGTATGGAAATGCCTGACTTCCCTACGGCTGGAACGACAGCAGGGCCAGCTCACGCCAGCCGCGATCAGAGCACGCCGGGCTGGGGCTGACAATTCCACGTGGTCAGAGGTACTTTGTGAATTCAGAACTCTTTGCTGGAGGCAACTCACATGGCCAGACACCAGAAAGGATTGTGAAGTACTCATTCTCTGCTGGAAAGAGCCTTGGGAGTGCAAACTATTTATTAAACAATAAAACCCATCAAACTGCTTTTAATATTTTATGTGAGGGGAAATGCGTTTCTATTATTTTTAATAATGCAAGGTTTAAACGTCTTCGGAGGAAAAGGAAAGGATCCATTCCAAATAAGGGGAGATTCTCCACAAGCAATCCCAGCCTGTGTTTATTATGGATATTGTCACATTGCAAGATGCAAAAATAAGACCCAACAAAGCACAGCCTGTTGTGTCAAATTGCTTTATTTATTGCATTGTCACCCTAGGACAATTCTTTTAAATAAAGCCAAAAGGGAGGGTGAGCTTTAGGAATGAGGCAATGACATCAACTCTTCTCCTGATCAAAATCAAGACTGAACAAGTAGAAGTATGCAATCTTTCCCAGAGCTGGATCCTAGTGACCCCATATCAGGAAATCCTGAGAGCTGTGTCTTAGTTTGAGCCTGACATCTACCAAGGAGACACAAACAAACATTCAGTGACGGTATGGAGGTTGGCTGGAGCCATAATAGGTGACCATGAATGCTGGTCAAACTCCAGCATTGCTGAACAGCTCAAAAGCATGAGAAGAAATCCCATTAAATGTGACTAATCAAAGATTTGGAGGGAATGGTCTAGCAGTGCCTGCTGTTTGCCTCCAGCATGGTTTTTTCATGCTGCTGGATGCTTTTGAAGATCTGCAGCCTGGTCATTTGTGTGTTCAGTGTCTGGCCACAAAAGCACCCTCTGCATGAGCTTGTTCCCGCTGCTGCCAGCTACCTTCTGGGGGAAAACAAGCAAGCAAACAACAACAAAAAAATCTCTGGTACAAATTCAGGAGATCTGGACAAAAATAAATCAACGGTTGTCTCTGGAGCAGTCTTCAAAAGAAATTAGTTGAAAGTAAATCAAAGGTTTTCATCCAAAAACAGCAATGAAAAAACATTATAGAGACACCATTCAAGCAGTCACTTCAAGAGATGGGCAAATATTGGCAGGAGAATATGGCACTGTGTGCCTTCCCTCTGGAAATCTTAGTTTCTGTCACAAGATGCTTTGCCCCAGGGCCTGCCTCTAGGAACCAGCTGTGGAAGATCCCAGAAAACCCCAGCTGCACACACAAACAAGGTTTGCTTCTCAACAGCCCAGATTGCCCACACCAGCAAAGTCACAGATGAAGCTCTGCTGAAAATGTGGGCTTTCTGTTGCCAGAACATTGCCCTACAAAAGGGATCTTCCTTCTGCTTGCACTGAAGAACCTCAGCTCAGTTACTGTGTCTAGCTGGGCATGACACAGCAAAGCCAATCTCAACAGGTCCAGAGGAAAACAAAACCTGCCTGAAAAACTCACAGCAAAAAAGAGTGAACAAATTTGGATTATTTAGATGGGAAAAGAGCAAGCAAGGAACATGTTTCAAATGCATAGAGGTCTTCCCTGCTAGGTTGGGAAATAGGACCTCATTTCCATGTTTAAATTGCTAAGGAACATTTAATAGAATAATGGAATGATTTGGGCTGGGAGGGATCTTAAATCTCATTCAGTTCCAACCCCCTGCCATGGGCAGGGACACCTCCCACTAGACCAAGCTGCTCCAAGCCCCATCCAGCCTGGCCTTGAACATTTCCAGGATGAGACACTTGTAGCTTCTCTGGACAAGCTGTGTCAGTGTCTCACCATTCTCACAGAGAAGAATTTCTTCAGTTTAAAGCCATTCCCCCTTGTATTCACATTTTTCCATGTAGGTCTGAGCTTTTCCAGAAAATGATGGAAAGCTGAAGAGTCAGATGTGCAGAAGGGGTCAGATGTGATAGGTGGGGGCTCAGCAGTGTCCAGCCTGCAGCTCACAAGACCAGGGGACATTCACAGTCACACACAGCCCTGCAAGGCTGGCACCAGTGTCACTGTGCAGGTGGGGACAAGGCAGCTTTGACATCTCACAGCACAAGAGCTGCTTCCACCCATCTCATGGGCACAGCTCCTACTTCCCCATGTGAGCAGAGAGGAATGTCTGGGCCAATCCATATCCATGCCCCTCAGGACCTGCAGGTTTCTCCTACTTCTCCTTCCAGCTCACATTTAAAGCAGCAACACATTACATCTCCCAGCCAGCACAGCACCTTCACTACCAAGTTGGTGGTTAAATGGAAATTCAAAGGAACATTTCAAAATTTCATCAATGCCATTTGGACATATGCCTTCGGGCTGTTTATCTTTAAATGAGATGTCACATGTAATTTAGTGGCTATATTAAGTATTGTTTTTCACTCTTAGCTGCATTGCTGTGGGCAGCCGTGTATCAGTGCACACCTTCATTCTTCATTAGGGGAGATAAATGAAAATGGCATCATTTTTCTGAATTAAAGTCCAAATACCTGACATGTCAATACCATCTAATGGAACAAAGCACTACAGATTCCTAGAGCAGGTGTTTAATTTGCATGTTATTACTGACAAGCAAGATTAATGCTTTGCTAAATACTTATGCTGCAGTAACAAGAAAAGCAGAGGGGGGTTATACTTAAACCTGCAAACAAGGACAAAATATTGTAACTCCCTTTCTCTCTTCAAGTGATTCAGCTTTTATAACAGAACTAAAATATTACAGCTTTGTATTTGTTCCTACCTCCATGCTGCATCTTGTGCATTTTTGGGTCATGCCACCCAGAAGTTTCACAAGTTCTCCCTACAACCCAAAGCTATGGAATGACAGCAATGCTCTCAGTAGGAGCAGGGATGTTCCTGCTGCTCGCTCCTCTGCCTCATCCCTTCCTGCAGGGCAGGGCTTGGGAGAACTTGTGAAGAAAATGAGTTTAAACCTTATCCCAGAGACACTCGGGACCCCAGGACATTTCTTTTTGCACCATAAGCCTGTTCTTGCCAGACTGTTGCCTATTTATGCATTTAGCAGCAGATAGCACAGGAGTCCAAGCTGCTTCTGGAATAATAACAATAAAAAAATCAGAACTGCAATTAAAATACAGCTCAGGGCCATTTGCTGCACAGGAACTCTTTGCTCTGCAAAGACTTGCT
Source organism: Dicaeum eximium (assembly GCA_013396995.1). NCBI lineage: Eukaryota > Metazoa > Chordata > Aves > Passeriformes > Dicaeidae > Dicaeum > Dicaeum eximium. Next base: position 1,025,840 of record VWZP01009947.1, on the reverse strand, counting down.
GCAAAGATTCTTCTTGTTCTGAGTAACACCATGTGAAATTGGAGCCTCGGCCACTCTTTGGGAGAGATATTCTGAATTTGTCCTACCACCATTGTTTTGACAAGGATAGTGGGAGCTTGCTTACAGTTTTTAAATTTTACACTAGAAATTCAAATTTGAGTAAGTTTTTACATGTTGTGTACCCAGCTCCTTTTCACCCCAACCAAGCTGGAAGACTTGTGCACCATCAGATGTGGGAAATCCTACAGGACAGGACTTGTGTTGAAAATCTGCCATTCTACAGTGAACACACCATTTGTCAACCAAACCATATGGTACCCCCAGGTAATCAGTGCATGAAGAAAGTGGGAATTTCTCAAACACCCACCCAGCTACATCCTGTGCCAGAGCAAACCCAAAACAGTAGGTCAGACTCCTGCCTTGACACCAGCAAGAAAAGCTCTGCAGTCTTCAGTTGGGATTAAGAGTGGGACCTTGGTTTGTCAGTGCCTCACCACAATGCTCCTGCAGGATTTTAATAACCTGACCCATTCATTTTCCAGAAAAGGACTTCTATTGTTTTGAAAACAACAAAATAAAGGCTACTACTCACTGGCTGTCAGGTTAATGGTTCAGAACAGGTCTGTGTGCTTTGAAAAGAACAAGAGTTCAAGGCACAAACCCAACATTAATTGCAAATAAAAAGCAAGAGTGATGTTTACATCCATCAGCTGCTCTGTCAGTAGTGCAGTGATATTTCAGCATTGCTGGGAAACATCACCCCCCCCAAAAAGTCCAGCCCAGCAGGTTGGCACACAGCACATCTGTGTGACAGGGCTCACCAGCCAAGCCCCACCTCATAAATTAGACATGAAGGAACAAAGCAGCAGGGACTGACAGACCTCAGCACAGAGGGGGAGGCTCTGAGCTGCCACCTGCACAAAGTCCTTCCAAGGTTCCTGAAAGCCTGTGACTCCAACAGCACCATTTGGCCACTTCCACCCTTTCCCACGGCAAATGTTTCCAAAAGGAGCCCAACCCTCAGCTCCATGGTATCTTCAAGCTTTAGGGAAGGCTCCCAAACCTTCAGGATATGCCAGCACTTCCCTCATACCTGGCACCAGTCCCCTACAGCCTTTAGCAGAGCAAACCCCACACAGTGAACCCCTCCAGGAGCTCTCCCTGGGGACATGGGACACGAGTGCTGTCAGGACACCGGGGCAGGGCTCAGGGGCTGCTGAGGACACCACTCCTTACAGCTGTCTCCAGGGACTCATCCCATGTGGATCCCACCCTAAATGTTCCACCAGGTGGCCACCAACCCAGGGGGACCCTGGGCCCCCCCACCTGAGCCATCATTCTCACAAGGCACATGCTCAAAGCACACAGGAGCCTTTCACAAGCCCAACACAAGATTGCCAAGTGCCTGGTGAGGCATTTAAATACCTCTACTCCTCTGTAGTTTCTTATGTTAAAAAACTTCATTTTTCTCACCTGGCATTTCCTTTAGGCAGCTTAAGAGTCCAACCCAGCAGCTTCAAACCTTGCAGTCAAGACAAAAATCTTTGCTCATCCATCACAAACTCAGTCCTCCTTCAACCTCAGCCACACTGCACACCTTGAATTTTAGGGGCTGTCCCTTATTTATACCCACCCCAGGGCCATCAGGGGGAGTGCTAAATTGTAGCAAACTCATCCTTGTTTGTGGGCAGCTGATGGCAAATTGGGCAAGGGCTTTATTGGCAAGTGATGAATGCAGCTGAGAGCACCTCTAGGCCAGAGGGTGCAGAGAGGATTCAGCCCCACCTGTCCCTAATGTGTCCCATGAAAGGCTGGTCGAGGGAAGGTGTCCCTGCTTAGCAGCACCTTGCCCCGTGGTCAGAATTTGGTGAAAAAGCCAAAAGCTTTTCACCAAAAGCTTTGGGAAGAAGACTCAGTCAATAACCTTCAGCTCCTTCAGCTCCTGCTCTGCTGCAGCCACTGCCTCACAGCCCGAGAGCTGGCAAGGAACTGCTGCATTCAGAGCCATCAAATAAAGGAGAAACCTGTATTGCTGGGTTACTGCTGCATTGTATAGAATAGAAAAAAATAAGAAAAACACTACATTAATTGCTGTTGGCTTTAATGAATGTGCTTGTGTGCAGCAGCCAGTGGCCAGTGAGACAGACACCCCCTCTCAGAAGCTGCTCCTGCAGAGCTTCCCAGGGGCTCAGCAAAACCTAGAGACAAATGGGGCATTCCAGCCTCTCAGCCCTAATGGAAAAAGCTCATTACCATGATCAAAAACTTCAGTGTCTTCAACCTGTCTCTGTCCTGAACGTGCACTTTCAGTGATTGCTTTAATGTTCGGGAAAGTAAAAATGATTTTACCTAAAGCTCATCTGGGCTGTGGCACTGATTTCTCCCTGGAGCTCCCGTGTCAGGATGCTGGGGGCTGAAGGAAGCACTGTTGCCATCAGTCATTCACACATTTTTATTATCCTGGAGGAGAAAAAATAGCACTATAACTAATTCTGCAGCTTCAGTTGTGGTTTTGCTTTTATTTTACTTCTAAGTAATTACAGGCTGAGAAAAATGAAAGGTAGCACGTGGGCTCTATCTAAATAACTCCTTTGCCCACCACTGCACCCATGCTGTAATCTGCAGGCCTGTCTGCACTCTCAGTAAACTCTTTAAAGATTTAATCAAACAAATTAATCCTTTAACTCGCCCGTTCCCTCATAGCTGTCATTCAGGAGGCAGCTTATTTTCTGATTTCTAAGAGCCTGATTTCTGCCAAGTGCAATTTTAAATGACACAGTCCTTAAAAAATGCCCAGATAAAAGATTTGCTCTGAAACCTCCAGTTTATATCCTGGAGTTTTCTGTAAATGAAATTGAGATCCATTTAAATTCAACCCCATGCCACTGAGCTGTGTGAAAGGCAGGGCCTGCTCAGAGCTGTGGGAGGAGGTGATGTGATTTAGCAGGACTGGATCTCCTCCCAGCCCCACTGCTGGCTGCTCTGACCTTGGCCAAATCATTTAAACTCTCTACGCTGTTTAGTCATCTGTAAAATTAGTATATTACTATTTACCTACCTCCAAGAGATAAAGTGAAGGTCACCATTTGTGAAATACTTGGAGACCTTTGGGGGAACAGAGCTCAGGTTGTGTCTGCTGGTTCCCAAGCAGCACCCTGAGCCAAACCCTGCAAATCCCAGGTCTGTGGCTGATCTGAGGGAAGAGATCCCAGTGCCATGGGGTGAGCAGTGTCTGGATGAGGGCCAGCAGCTGAGATGGGTTTGTCAGGTCTAGCAACAAATTGCTGCTTCTTGGAAACCAACCTGGATCAGCTCTGCAAAGAGCTCCAGGGTTTAAATCATGAATTGAACTATTTTCACTTGAAATGACAAAATAAACAGTTCAATGCCTGAGGAAACTCTGCAATGTTCATCATTTAAAGAGGAATGAGACTGGAAAACCTTTAATTGGTTCTGCCAGCCATTTTTCCTGCAAACGTCCCATCCTACAGACTGCACAGGCGCTGCTTGAATTGCTGATGGAAATGGCCTTGGGATCTGGTGTACCTGGTGGCTGCTCAGCCATGTCATAGCTTTTCCTTTTTACCCAGATGTTAAGGATGCAAAGAAATGCTAACACCTGTTAAGAGGCAATTTTAAAAAGCTTTATATAGGAAATGTAAATTTAAATCTTCATGCTTCAGTATCTCTCAGCCTTTTCTTTATAGCTGCACCCAAAAGTGATGCTCAAAGAGATGAGCTGGAGGCAGATGCCACTGCTGGCTTCACATTTGTGGCCCTTTCTTCCATGCTTTACAGGCAGTTGTCATGTTCTTAAAGCCCCTGGGTTTCTGTTAGAAGGGCATTACACCAATACAGAACATTGTCCACCCAGCTTCTCCAGAAGCAGATGAGAATGAGGAGATTTCCTAGGTCCAGAAATCCTGAAAATATGTTTAAAAGTGTCCAGTGACACAGGCACCTGCCCACACAGACCTCTCTGTGTCCAGCTCTGTGGGGCTTTTGCTCTATGGGATGCACAGAGCTTCCCACAGAAGTCACTGTATCATTAACCTGAGCTTGCCTTTGAACCAGGGCTTTAAGAGTTTATACAAGCAGTAGCTAAAAGGCATTTAAGAGTGCACTACAGCCAGTAACCAATGAATTATTTAGAATATTTTACTAAGAATAATTGCTGGTTTTAAAGGGATTTTTTTTTTACCCATCTTCCCTGGGGCCTAGAAATGCTTTCATGGTAGTAATAGCAAGTAAGAAAAAAAAACCCCAAAATACAAAGCCACCTAATAGAGGCTGCCTGGGATCAGCTAAACCATGATGCAGAGGAGGAAGAGTATCTTGAATGTGGTTTCAGCATTTGTTTCTTAATTAAAGTAAATGCACAACCACAGACAATAAAGCAAACAGAGTGCCAAGAGCCAGGCTCACAGCCCAGCCAGTCCAGGCAGGATTGTGTATACTCTCACACACTTGAAGCTGTTGTAACTCCCCCAAAATGCTAAGAAAAAATAAATCTTGCCAAGATCCTCACCCTCAGCCTGAGATCCAGTGAGTTGTCCCCAGCACAAAGCCCTGGCACAGCCTCACCTCGGCATGGCCATGACACAGCTGTCCCTAAACACATCTGCTGCACTTTGTCTTCATTTTAGCTCACAGAACTGTCAAAAATAAGCAAAATAACTGGATTTTTGCAGTTAATTGTGTGCTTTCCTCTCTGCTGATCTATAACTGCTCTTTGCAGTGGGGAGCTGGGGGCTCTGGAGCTGAATTTTGGCACAGAGCCATTTCCCAGTGGTCAAGGAGGAGCAGCCAAAGGCCACAGCACCAGCCCTGCCCTGGATGGTGCCAGGAGCTGGGGACAGGTGCCACAGCCTGGGGACAGCCTGGGGGCACAAAGCAAGTTACTTCAATTGCATGGAAGCCAAGGTTGGTGCTCATTTTACCCACCCAGCCCTGCTCCTGCTCGGGCCAGGGCTGAGGCTTCCAGCAGCACTTGGAGAATGCTCTGTCTGCCCAGAGCCCCCTCTCCTGGAAATCCATCAGCTGCTGTTGCAAAAACAACAGGAATGTTTGTTATTTATGATGTGCTACACCAGGCTGTGGGCAGTGCTGGGGGAAAGGGTGAAGCAGAGGAGGACCAGAGGCTCCTGCCCAGTGATTTGAGAGGAGTTCAGCTCAAGCAGAGCTGTCCCTGGCTTTTGCTCACATGTTTTGGAATTTTATCCTTTCCCATAATTCCAGGTGAGAAAACTCTTTCTTCAAAACACAAGTGGGAAGGAGCCTCTTCACTCAGGACACCAGGAGGAGTCCAGAAGTGAAAGGAAAAACAAAACCACCTCCAAAAACTCAGTTTAAAAAATCCAAGGATTTTCCACCTGCCAGTTATTTCCTGTGGACTGCCAATGCTTCCTCTAATTAATAGTACTCTGCCCTGTGAGTGTCTACTAATGATAAGCTCCAGGCAGAAGACCCAGAGCAGGGAGCTCTCCATTGATCCTGGTATTGATTTTTTTATCTTTTTCCCTGTTGTTATTGTACATGCAAATGGCTGGTAATGACTCAACATTACGACCACTCTCTTCAAGTGACATTTAGGAAAAAATGATTGAATCAGACTCTCTAATATGCTGCTGTCCCTCTCTGTCCCCCAGGCTGGCCCTGCAGTGCTGGCTGTGCCTCAGCCTCCTCCTCCCTGGCAGCATCAGAGCAGGACAGGGCTCACTCACTGTTTATCTTTATTCTTACCACAATTTTACCCTCATGGGGACTGAACCAGACACCCCTGGTTCCCTCCAGCCATTAAAACCCTCCATGGATGGGGGTGAGGTGAGAGGAAGGCACTGAGCCACCCCCAGCACCCTGCCCTGCAGGCAGGGGCCAAGCTGAGGGGAGATTTCAGCTCAGCAATGAAGCACAAAGCTCCAGCACTGGGTGCAGAGAAGAGCAAAGTCGTGTTCACAGGGCACTGATTAGACAGGAACCACTTTCAGGCACGTCCCTTCAAACCAGTAAGTTGTCAGGGCTTTTTAGGGCCATAATTTTAAGCCCCCTAAAGTGATCACTCACTGCATGTTTAATATGCATTTTATTTATCAGCTTGAATAAGAACATAGATTTATTCCTTCCACTGTTTTCTGCTACCTGCTTCCTTTGCCTAAAATAACACATTAAGTGACATATCTCTTTCCTTCCCTCTTTCTTCAGTACCTTTGCTTGGGACTAGTGAATTTTGTGCTGTATTTTCCAAAAATGATAGCAAAGAACTGCTAGTGTTCCATAAGCCTCCCCATTTTCTTGCTGCTTTTCCCCCTGTAACGTGCAAACAATGAAGCTGTGCATCTAGCCCAAAATGCTCCTGTCAACACAAACCAGAAAACAGAAAAACCCAGAAGCACCAAATAAATTTTGTTGAATCTTGTTAAAATAAGAGCCCTGTGAGCAATGCCAGGTCTGGGTGTTGGAGGAGAGGCAGGACACCTGCAGTCTGTGGTGTTCCTCCATCCCAGACAGATCTAGAGTTCAGCTGGAAAGTCAAAGACTACAGATATTCTTGGGAAATTCCTGACATTTTCTCACTCTGGATGGGCCAGAAGTTATCATCAAAGCAGTCTTTCCTCTGGTGTTTTGGTATTTCTTTTTTGGGAACCTCCTCAGTGCAGGCAGAGCTAAGTTTTCCCTGTGGCATCCATCGCCCACAGCTCAGCTGGTCATGAGGGATGGCACAAAACCCACTCAGATCCCTGGCTTTGCACTCATGCAAGTTAGTTGCTAAAGAGCAAGGCACTGGGGGGTTTTTCCCAAAATTTTGTAATGTTTTATAAATTGAATCCTGAACTGGGAGATGGTTTATTCTTGCCCCAAAGAGCAGCCTAGCTCAGGAGGTGGTGGGGACACTTGACTCAGAACTGGTCCCTGGCAGAATGAGCTGCCCCATTTTGGGGTATCCCAGCACAGCAGTTTTTGGAGCAGGTGGAAGAGCAGCATGTGGTGGGGAACATGCTGGGAGCGGGGTCAGACCTTGGCTTTGTTCCTTCACCACCCTGAGGAAAGGCCCAGGGCAGGGGACAGTGGAGGTGCCCAACCTCCTGACAGTGTCCCTGCAGCTCCCACAGCCTCAGCCCTTCCCATGGCCACAGGGAATGAAGTGACCACAGCCCTGCCCCAGGAGCATTTGCAAAAAAACCCATGAGGTTTGACCAAAGTGCCAGTGAGGTTAATGACACTGAAGAAAGAAAGTCACCATCACATCCGTGCCTCATTGAAGAGGTGACCCCTGGCACCCAACAGGCAGGAGAGAAAGCAATAGGTGAGGAGTGGGGCAGGGGACAGCAGGAGCCCGAGGAGCTGTGCCCACCCCTGGAGGAGAGCTCCCTTTCCCAGCTGTCTTTAAGGCACGCAGAGCTGTAAATGCCTCACGCACATCGCATTAGTCTGATGACTCCCCGAGATGTCTAGACTGCTGCTGGAGCTGATAGGAGCTGGCATCATCCGAGCTCTTTGAGCCTTTCTTGCTTTTTCTTTTTTTTTTTTTTTTTTTTAAACTGGCAATAAGATTCTTTTCATATTATGCACTGCTGGAAAGTCCCTTTTGCATGCAGACAGCTGCTGTGTTTATAGACACCATCCAAAATGCAGCTAAACACAGCAGCTCGCCTCAAGCCGAGCAGCAGGCATTTGTTACAGTGATCATTTCCAGAGGGATCGCAGGATATCTCGGCTTTTTCCCTGGTTTAAAGTCAAAGCCTCATCCTTATGCAGAGACAAAAGTCCCACATGGATACACGCCTTGGGAAGAATCTGAAAGGGAAATAAAATTCTTAAAACTGAATGACAGCCTGAACACCAGCAGGTCCCATTAGTGTTTACTAGAAATACAAATGCTGAACTAAACAGGCTGAACTAAACCCTGTGAGGGTCTCAGGGTCATTCTGAGAGCTCAAGAAAGTCTTGAGCTTGTCTTTAGTGCTGAACAAACCCCATACTTGAAATCCTTTCTTGCAGATCTGTAGAACTAAAATAAAACTAAAGTGGGGAATTGCATCAAAACTGCCTCTATCAAGAGCCAAATCCACGAGACAGGCAGTTTGGGAGGGTTCCTTCCAAGCATTTTTCCCCCTTTATAACACAACAGGATTTATTTTACAGAAGAAAACAAAGGATAAGAGAGTTAATTTGAACACACATTTCCAGTGAAACTCCATTTCCCCCAGATGGAAACCCTACATTAAAGAAAACAGGTAAATTATGGTTATGATACAAAACTGCTGAGGGAGAAAAGCATCTCAAATTAAAGGTATTTGCATATATTTGGTGAGGATGCTTTTGTTGCAGATGCTGCCTATGATGAAGCCTTGTTTCCCACCTTCATCCCAGCACATCCCCTCAGCAGCCCCTCTGCCCCTGTAACCCAGCACCAGGTACAAAGCAGATTTAACCCAAACCAGCGTGATGTGGGAAAGAGGAGCAGGAGCAGCTCCCGAGCTTTGTCCTCGGAGCTTTTATCCGGGGCTGGTCACACCTGAGGGGCAGCGGGTGCTGCTCTGCGGCTGCTCAGCTTTGCACCTAAAATAAAAATACTCATCCCGGCTGCTCATCCCCGCCGATATAGCCAAGTACACAGTGCCCTCTCCTGCCAGGAGCCTGTGTTTTCAAATGTTCCCCCACACCTGTCTTTTTGCCCCCTTTTTAAGGAACGTCAGTAATTTTATGGCTTGTTTGTATAAGATGTTGGTTACAAACCCTCACAGAGCTTGAAAAAAGCGCGGGATTTTTCCTCTCGGGGCGTTTTGGCTCCGGCAGCGCCAGCAGCCCCAACCCAGCCCCAGCCGTGACATCCAGCGGGAGATCGGCTGAGCACTGCTCTTCTCTGGAGAGAGGAGAAAAAAGGTGTTTTCTTTTTCATTTCCCCCTTACCACAGATCCCGTAAATCTGACGGCTGTCCCGGGGGAAGGGCCCGGCCCCGGGGCGCGCTCAGCTCCCGCCCGCAGCGAGCCCGAGAAGCTCAAACGCGCTCTCGGCTCTTTGCTGGGAGGGCAAAGGAAGGAAGGAGACTCCTGCTCTGCTTTTTCCAGCTGCCCAAAGGCAAGCACCCTCATTTTCTGTGATGCTGTCTGGCTGCAGCCCTAGACCTTTATTTATGCACAAAAGCATTATGTTGTGAAGATGGGAAATATCCAATATTCCTGAGCCAAATAAGCTGAGATCCTTATGGCATCGAGCCACACACACCTGTTCCTCCTCTACTGGAATGTGGCAGCACCTTTGTGTAAGAACATGCATCATAAAAGGGCAAACTAAGACTGAAAGTGTAATCAGATTTCAAAATCAAGTTATTGAAAGTGTAATCAGATTTCAAAATCAAGTTTTGAACTTCTGCTTTTTATTACTTTGTTTCTATTTCTTTTTGTAAAAAGATTGCTATCAAACAATACCAGATTGCTGCCAGGAGTTTAACAGAGGTCAGCATCAGGGTCCAGAGCCTGTCCCAGCCAGGGCTGGTCTATCCTGATTCTCTTTCTGCAGGTGCACAGAGAACATTTTCTTTGTTTCCATTTATTAACCGTATTTAGCGCAATAAATAGTTTGTTCAGAGTTAAAACCCAAGTGGGGTTTGAAAAAAAAGAACCACAGCAAACCGTTTTTATTTTTAATTCAACTGCAAGAGGAAAACAAGGGATGGGACTATGACATTCATTATTCCAACATCATGAAGTCCAGGTTGAAAAGAAACCCAGCAAGAACAAAACTTTCAATTCACTGATGGCAAACCAAGAGAGCATTTAAGTCATTAATTCCACACACAGCTCTGACTGCATGCTGCAGAAGAGGGCAGCAGTGTTTCCCCATCCCAGGACATGTTCTCCAGCCCAGCTGCACAAGGGGCTCATGGAGAGCAGGGTGACTGGGGAGCACAGTGGTGGCTTCAGGCCGTGCCAAGCCATTCCAGGCCACATCTGGAAGTGCATTTTGAGCAGCTCTTGGCTACCTGCACAAACCACATGGCTACTTTAACCAACTGGAAGAGCTGAGCCTGGCACAAGGAGGTGCCCTGCCAGCTGTGTGCAGATCTCTCTGCTTTCTCCCTTGCTGGCAGCTGAGCTCAGCTCTAGCCCCAGGCTGAAGATGAGAAAGTGCTGATTAACCCAGTTGACAACAACACTCCAATGGTGTAGCTGAGTGGACAATGGCAGGTGGTGACCAGACAAGAGGGAATGGCTTCAAATTGGCAAAGGATGGGTAGATTTTACATATTAGGAAGAAATTCTTCCCTGTGAGGGTGGTAAGGCCCTGGCAAAGGTTGCCCAGAGAAGCTGTGGCTGCCCCATCCCTGGACTTGTTTAAAGCCAAGCTGAACCAAGCTTGGACCAACCTGTGATAGTGGAAGGTGTCCCTGCCCATGGCAGGGGTTGAAACTGGAATACCTTCAAAGTACCTTCCAATCCCAACCATTCCATCACTCTCTAACTCTGTCATCAGTTTTTGTGTGCAGGAAGTTGTGAGTTCTATCTGGGCAGTGACCTCAAACATGCACATTCCTGGGGCTGATGCTGTTCCCTTTTGGGACAATCACAGCTCATCTGTCTGCAGTGCAAATGGTGCCCCACAGAAGGCACAGCAAGGGGGCTCTGCTCTCTCCTCTAGAGCTCAGAGGCAGTTCCAGAGGAGCAGGCAGCTGGCACAGGACCAGAACTGAGGGAGGCTGAGTCCCACAGCTTGCCTGGAGGAACTATTTCAAGCATGTTAAATTTTAACCACACATGGCAGCATCTCTGCGCTCCAAGGGGAGGTCATAGCAGAGAATCACAAGCTCCATCCCAAGTCAGTCCAAAATAAGAAAGAATTTTTCAAAACATCCCAGCTCTCTGCAAGCTGAGAGTCTGGAACAGAGCTCTTCCTCTGCCTCAAGGCAAAAAAAAAGTCCCAAAACCACAGTTCTTTTCATTGTTGACCTTTACACTGTCAGGAGACTAATACAAGCAATCTTCTTGGAGAAGCCACAGGGAAGGTGAAAGGAGAATATGGCATATGAATAAACGTAAATCCAGAGGGGTGTGGGGGAGGAAATCAACATTATATAGTGCTGTGTCTCATCAAGGTCATAATTGGGAGAGGAAGCACAGAGTAGATGAGACTCCAGCTGTGACACCCCATTGATGTTGCTCTGGGGTACTCTGAGCTCCTAACCTGGAGCTTGGCAGCCACCCTGTAAAAGAGGCACAGGACTAAGGGCGGACTAAGGGTTGCTTGTCCCCAAGTCCCAGCCCCATGTGCTGCAAACCTGCTGCCTCCAACAGCTCTCCCCATGGGAATCAGTTCCAGTAATACACAGGCTTGGGGACCAAGACCAGAGGTCAGCTCTCTGAATTTCCCACTGAACTCCCAGGTTTCACCCACACCGTGTTGTTTGAGCAGTGTGACTGCAATGGGGACCACAAGGTCAGACTCCTCCCAGTGCCTCAGCTCTCAAATGGGGCCCCTTGGCTGCCCTGCTTCTCCACCCTGCCTTAGCAGAGACGCCAGGCCAGCTCCCTCCCAGCCTGCCCATGGCAGCAGTGCTGGGATCCTGCCTCCTCTCCAGGCAGGCAGATGTGCCTGTGGAAATCAGGTCTGAGCAAGAGCAGCTGCTGGCAGCACAGCTGTGCCTGTCCTTTGGGGCAGGGAGAAAACAGATTCATCAATGAAACCGAATCCGGTTCATCAGAAACTACAGCCATCTGTCAGCTTATTAATAGGCACAGAACTCCTGTAAAGCACTGCCATTAATACTCCAGGAAGAACTTTGTTTGGAGGAAAATTTTAGGTTGCAGCAACTGCAGCATTGGGTGGGGAAGGGTGATTGATGGTGGAATTTAAACCAGTTTGTTATTTCACTTCTGCAAAATCAAATGAGTGGATTCCTCCCCACCTTCCTCCAGCACAGCAATCCCCCCTCAGACAGCTAAAGCCTTACTTACTTGGCTTTTACATATTACACCCCAGGCCTTCTTTAGATTCCCAAAACACTCACATGCCTGCTCATTTCTAAGGACCCTTCCTACTGAAGGGAGTGCAGGTTAAGGTGGGAAAGCATCTCAATAACCTCCCAAACCAATTTCTGCAAGGAACACATCCCAGCTTTGTCAGGTGGGCAGAAGGAAACCTGAGAGGTTTTCAGAGAGAGTCCTTTAAAACATTCACAGAAACACAGCAGCACTTAAAACAGCTCATTTTCATTTGTTATATCATGAGACTAAACAGGAGTGGATGAGGGAGAGGAAACATGTTTCCAGGTTATTTTAAACCATCTCCATTATTTCTGAGACATGCATTTAAACTACAAGGCTTGCTCTTCCTTTAGTTATAACCGAGTTATTTTTGTGCTGTGCTTGATTCTCTTGTGAGAACAGGCAGCTAAAATAAACACTCTGTATCTATTCACATCAAAGTTTTTTCCAAGAGGAATTGAAATATCGCTGATGTGGCCTATTTTTCCTTAACCTCCAGCTTCCCATCCTTGGAGCACGGTGACCGGGGGCGTCGCCTCCCCCGCTGCACCGCTGCCATTCGCTCGCTCCGAAGCTGACGCGGTGGATGCTCCAGGGATGAGCAGCATCAGCCATTTCACATCCATGCCGTTTTCCTCATGCCTCACCCGCTGGATACAGCACAGCCAAAACACACTTTACAGGTCTCTCTCCTAAGTGTGGGAAGAGGAATGCAAGGAGCTGTGTCCCTGCAAAGGGGTTGGTTCCCTGCTCCTCCTGCACAGCCCTGGGACTAGGACAGTGCTGCAGAATTCCCCTCCCAGCCAGGGAATTGAAACATGTAAGGGTGCTCAGCTCTCAAATGGGCCACGTGCAGGTGTCAGACAATCTACAGCCAACAGAGCTGGGGTAGGAAAGCTGCAGTAGCTCCTGGACATGGCAATAAACCCGCCACGGTGACAACGGGAGTGGGCAGCAGACTCAAGACCTCAACCTGTGCACAAAAAGCAAAGCTGGAGGCTGAAACAAGACCCCAGCTCTGGCAAAACTGACCCTTTCCAAGTACTTGAAAAGCTCCAAAAAGCTGTGGGGAGGAAGAGAACTCTCAGAATCTGTGGCAAGGCAGAGCAAGGCACACACACAAACAAGGTCCCTTCTTGAGCAGAAGAGGCACCAAGTGGGTGACAGCACTGGGGACAGCAGGCTGGGCAGCTCACAGGCTCCTCCTGAGGAACCACAATTGAGGAAAACTCTCAAGGTATCTGACAGAACTTGCCTGGCCAGAAGACTCCCAAGAAACCAAGACAGTTCTAAGTCATGTTGTGTGGGATCAGAAAAAGACAGGACATGTCCCAGGGAATGGCAGTGACAGCTTTGCTTGCCCTGGGGACTTGAAAAGCTCCAAACCCTCCCAGCACCACCTGGCAGCTCTGAGGATGCTGATGGGCAGACAAAAGGCCGAGTACGAATCTGTCATTGCAAAGTAAAGGATTTTAAACACTGTGAGGCTTCAGGGAAGGCATCCCTTCCCGCTGTGTGTAACCAGGAGCAGGGTCTGTGGGTGCTGCTCCAGCCAATGCCTCCCTGTAGCACTGGGAATGGCACCAGGATCCAGCATTAAGGATTAGGTAGGAACTCTTCAGAGTCATCCAAACTCATTTTCATGTAAGGTGCTTGAGGAACTCCAGAGCATCTAAAAGATCTTTTTTTGCAGGACTGCACAGAGCTCTTGAAAAGCCTCTGGTCCATTGTGTATTTTCCCTTTTTGCCTTAATCCAATATCAAGCATTTCTCCAGGGAATAATGTGCAGGCTGCTCAGCAGCATTAGCAGAAAGTCATTATTCTTTGCAAATTTCAAGTCATGAATTTTAACAACTCTGAGGAAAGTGTTCATTAGTATTTTCCCAATTTCTAAGATTAGAAATTGAATGGAGATTTACCCATAGCTTGTTATCAAAGCCAAAAGGCAGCAACATTTTCAGGCTTCACTTTGCAAAGAGTGCTGCTCTGCTATTGTGTAGTTAAGAAGAATGAATGTTTTAAATATAACATTGTTAATTAGTTAAAATTTACAAGTATGTCATGCAAATTGACATAAACCAGAAAATACCTCAACATGCTGCATTTCAACAGATAGCAAGTGGGTAATGTCAAATTACACTTTGCCTTGTGTAAAGAAAAAGATCCATTTAATCTTTAATTTCTTGGAGTATTCCTCAATTTCTTCTTAATAAAGGAACTGTCTCTGTAGGATTTTAGATGGTTTTTTAATATCTTTTCTGTATTCTTCTTCTATTTTCCCCTGCAGTACAAGGGAACTGCAATTTAAGCAGAATCACCAGTGTCTCCTAAAATATGTTGCATTGCCATTTGCTGTTACACTACTGGAGTATTCTGCTATAAAAACAAAACCCTAAAAAAACCAATCAACCCACAAACTGACTCCTCTGGCCATATGGTTATTTATACTTATTATAAATTAGGATAACTAAAAATTGCAGCTTTTAATACATAACACTAAAGACTGGAAACGTATTGGGAGTGCCAATACTTGTATTTATGGGAACATATGTTTAAAAATGCTAACTTTAAAAGACTAGAGGTTTTCTAACAGGGAAATTAATCTTGTGCTTTATAGTACCTGTGTTTCTACAAGCCTGGAGCAGAACAGAATGCTGCAGTTGGAGTTTCAGGGGATGCTTTGGAAACTGGGACATCAGCATAAGTGGTACAGGCTGGGGGAGATGGGGATGAGAAATGCAGACAGAGCAAAGGACATGGCAGGGGTAAGAAATGAAACACTCAGAAATGAAATTTCTCAGAAAGAGAAATGGAAGAGTTGTTTGGAGCCTTTGAGGAAATGCACAGGTGGAAATAAACAGGATTGTGTCAGTTGGAAGAGGAGCTAAGCTGGGGGACAAAGGCCAGTCCCTGGTCAGCACATGCTCCTGTTGAGGGGAAACGGGAACCCAACGGAAAACCTTGGCTGTCCCTGATGCACTGAGCAGTTGTTACAAACACAGTGGGATCCCCAGGAGCTCTGTACTACCCTGCTAATGCCAGGGACATTCTTCACCACTGGAAAAATCTTTGGGACTTTTGGCACTAGCCTCTCCCAAGCCAGTCTGTGCAGTGCACTGGGGCAGCACCCTGGTATTTTTTGAGTGGCCTTGAGTGATGCTCTAAATGCTCAAGTGGTTTTAATCTCTGGGTGTCACACCTGCTGGGGTGCTTTAGCAGCCATCCCAGGGGTGCCATAGGTATCACCTGGGCTTCAGGAGAGAGCTGAGCTCCTACCTGCACCCCAAAGCAGCTGTTTCAGGTAGAGACAAACACAGAAACAAGGAGACAGCACTGCACCTCCCTACAGCTCCCACCTGCGCCATGCCTGGGATCAGAGCTGCTGTCCCTCTCACTGAAGGGATGTTCTTCATCCATGGACAGCAAGGAGGTCTCTTACAAAGCCATTTGCTCCTCTGGATTATAAAGAGCCTCTCTACAGCACTCCCATAACAACATATTAGTCTTAAGAAATACAGTAACCACCTTGATAGGCATTTATGACACACAGTTAAATATCAACAAAACAACCACTCTTCTTTTAACCCACTGCAGAACTTTCAGACAAATACTGTGTTACTTAAACCTGTGCCAATTTAAAACCATACTTTGTGGGATAAAAACTTGTGGTTTGTTATTTGCTCTTCCAGCCAGATTAAATGTAAGAGTGGCCACCTACCTGAGAGCTCAGTGTCACCAAAGCAGCCAATGGTGTGTCAGCAGGAATCACACAGATCTTCTTCTTCCCCAGAGAAGAGCAAGCAGATTGTTTTAAGATCAAATATGAATGACTCAAAAACCCAATCTTACCCAACAAGGCTCATGGAATGAGACAGCCCTGCTCTGTTCCAAGCCCCAGGCAGCATTGCAACTCCTCATTCCCAAGTGCCTCCTGGACAACCCCTTCCAGGCACCCAGGTGAGTGCATCACTGAACAAGAGCCTGTTCATTGCCACCTTCACACCAAGCAATCACAAATGAGCAGGTTTTTCACCTCAATTCCAACATTTGCATTCTTCTTTTTTTCTACTCTCTTTTTTATATCACATTAATATGAGAAAAATCAGTTTCTGAAGTGCCACTTTCCTCAAAAAATATTTGAGTCTTGTTTAATCACATCACTCCCTCCTTACTTTTTAAAAACTGTCCTGCCAGCATCAAGAACTAGTAGGAAATATAAAGAAAAGGTATTGCATAAGTGAGGAATGTTCTTGGGTAATACTTGGCAAAGCACTTTCCTGCTCACACATCATCCTGCTTAATTTTTTGGTTGCTCTTGCTGTGTATTTAATGGATTAGAGCTTCCTTGTAGCTCAAAAAGCAACCTGAAAAACATCTCATCATCTAATACAGGGATGCCATGGATGTACTGGGCATCCCTGCTTTATCCAGATACTCTGTTGCAAAGCCTTGTAGAGAAGAGGTAAAACTTCCACGTTCTCCACACAAGAAAGAAACATTACTGTAAAAATAATTTCAGACTGTCCCAGGTGAAGCTTTCACAACACCAAAAGCTGGGAAGGCAGCTTAATCCTCCCTTTAATATCAGAAACCCTTCATTAAATCCAGCAGATCAAAGCAGCAGTTCAGTTTTACTTCCCATTCCCTGGAGTCAGAGCAGACAGCACTGCAAGGTGCCTGGAAACCTCATCGCTGCCTTTGCAAAAACACTCACACTGCCCTCAAAAGAACACAGTGGGACTATTTTATTCAAGCTTCTGCCATTTAAACAACCACAGAACCCCCCAAAGAAGTTTCAAAACACACCTGGTAGTAAAACCAAGCGCTGTTAATGTGTCCAAACGTCCCAGTTGTTCAGGAAAAAGCTGCTCCAATCAATTTCTGTAAGTTTTTTCATTCATTTTTTATGCCAACACCTACGTTTTGGTTAACCAGAAGCTAAAGTGGCAACTGAAACTTAATGTTTTGAAAGAAGTAATCTATACATCAAACAAACAGCAAACATTCTACTTCAACATAGGAAGAACCAAGTAAGAAAAAAATATAGTAAATAAGACAAACTGCTCAATATTTTATGTATACATATTTATTTGTAATTTTACAGTGGCTTTAGTACTGTTTATGATAATGTTTTTGGAAAGAAAAAAAAACTTCAAAAAGCTTCAGAACAAGGCTTTAACTAGAACTACAGAACTAGTTATTGACAGTTTTCCTTATGAAATTCTAGTTTCCTAAAGAGTATCAGTCCAAAAAACCAATGAAGCATGACTGCTGTCCATAAAAAAAAAACCAAACCAAACAAACCCAAAAAAACTTTCTAGTCATCCTGAAACCAAAGTCCAGCATCAGACAAAATAGCCACTGCATTGAGAGGAATATGTTCCTATTGCACAAGCATCAAGAATGAGATATGACAATCAAAGCCTAATTCCATAGGCAGAAGAGGCCACAAGTATTTATAGTTAGACTTCAAAGCACATCTTTCTTCTGAAATTATATACCAGACTACAACTAATGTTAAGGCCATAAAACCAGAACACTGTAACAAGTGATAGGGCTTGATGCTACTTTTGGTGACATTTGGTAAACAGAAGGTGGGAAAGAGGACACCAAACCAACAACAGATTCTGAGAGGAGTTAAACTTGAAGGCATTCAAAAGAAATTCTTAAAGAACTACATCTTGGAGGGGGTTTATTTTGAGTCATTGGATAAAACTGGATTTCATAAATAATCACTTAATGAGCCTATTACACTCTTTAATAGCCCGTGTTCTGTATAATACATTAAATAATATTTTTCTGGAATTTACATTTAATCTATATGAAAACAGCTGATTATTTCTGCTTGTTATTCCCTCTTTAAAATAGATGAAGGTTTATATAATCTTTATAAATTATCTTAACAACCAGGTAAGGCTTCAACGTACTGAGTTAACTGCACACAGGCATCTCTAATTTGCTCTTAATTAGGCATCTTAAACTGCTAAAACACCTGGGGAACCACATTGTGATTTAAAGAAAGGGATAGTTAGGTATTGCTGTCTGTTCTAATTGTGTTCATTTGATTAGTGTACAAAACATCTGAAAGCAATGGCTCCAAAGAAGCAGTAGCTACCATGGAAGTTTAAACATTTTATTTTAGGAAAATCTGGGAATCTGATGAAGCTGAAAATGCACATTAGTAATTTTATAAAGTTTGGCTTGCTACCAGTTAAGAAAATATAGGTATCAAAAACAGACAAATACAGTGCTAACCATCTGTTACATTTTCTTTTAAAAAAATCAGCACCAATTTAAGCATCTGAATTCATAGAAAAGCTTGTGACACACTTGGGTTTTCAAAAAAAGGTTTTCCCCATAAGAAGACAGGACAACAGCACATGCTCAGGGGCATAAGGAGCTCTGTGATCAGCAACAAACACCATCCCTGCTTCAGGCAGCCACCAGCAAACTCTTTGTACCTGACTCCTTCCTCCTGTGCTCCTGCTATCCTAAGGAGCCTGTGAGTGCTGAGCTGCTGCCCAGGAGGGGGAAGAACACAGGGACTTGCTCAAGGACCCCACAAACACCAGGGCTTTGGTGTCTGGGCACTGCAGAGCAGGGACAGTGTCTCCCCATGGCAGTCACAGAGCAGCTGTCCTGGCCTTGCCACAGCACGTACAACTTCACGATGCATAGCCAAGAGTTAAGAAAAGTTTCTTTGTTTAAAAAAAGAATCCCAGTGCTCACAGCGAGCTGCCCTCGCTACAGGAACAGACATAGCTGTGTCTTTATTTAATAGATGGCCAGGAAGTCACATTGCCAATCAAGTCACCCACTCAGAGGTTATTTCTCAAATGATCTCTTACCATGTGTTAAATTTCAGCCCCCAAAAGGTTTCTGATTTCTAATCTCTGAAAACAGGTTTGAAGAAACATGCTGATCAAATCTATCAGAATAGCAAAGGCTACAACCAAAATTTAAACACATTGAGCATGTTATGTCATTCCTTTTCACACCATATATGGTTGTATTTAGAAGAATCCTAAAGTGCTTCAAACCCAGCAATTAATAAAGTTGATTTCTTTTGTGCAAAACTGCAAGCACCTTTTAAAAAAATAAGCAGCAGCATCATGGAATAAACTTAAATGTATTTTCTCTGTTTTGTTTTGAATTCTTGGACCAAAATGATTTGCCATGTTTTCAATAACTATTTGCAGAAGAGTGCATTTTATTAGTTTCATTTTATACCAGACCTGTTATACACGTTTGAAATAGAGGACCCAGAAAATTTATATCCACAAAGCAACGCTGTGGGATTGAAATCCAACAACTGAAATTTTAGCTGCAAAAATAATCATTTTATAAAACACAAACAGAAAAAATGGTTCTCTCTTCGATTTCCTCCAAAGCTAGTATGAGAAAAGATGGTTTACTTAAAACATTATTTTAGCCCCAGGCATTATTTCAGCATGCAGAGTGGGCAAAAATGAAAAATGATTTGACAACTTGTGTAAGAAGCTTTCAGAACATCACTCATGTAAAAGACAATCTAAAATATGTAAAATAATGAACCAGAATACATTTTTTTGTCATATTTCAACACATTAAAAAAATAATTCAAGACACTCTGGAAAAGCAAAGAAATCACTAGATTCATTATAGAAGTCAAGTCCAATTTCTGCATCTGGATGCAGGTGTCCCTGGATCAAAACCAGTTTTGAGCAGGAATGACACAACACACATCCCAGGAAAGAATCTGCTTCCCAGGATATGGTCTCACTACGTCCAGCATCAAGCCCTGCTAGAATCCACATGACACATGTAGAACATGCAGACAAATGCAGTTCAGCATTTACCCCAAACACTCTGTGCTGCTGCCAGGCTGAACTCGCCCTCCCCAAGGACACAAAGGTCTGTCTGTACCTGGAGCTGTGACTTCCCAGCTGGAGGGTGGCCCTTGTGACAACACAAGGCTCACCCACCCCATCCGTGGAGACTCCGTACATCAGCTGTGTTTGGAATAGCTAAATCCTACTTCATTCGTAAAATTATAATTTTAAGGAAAGCGATTCAGCATTTAAGGTCCTTCCTTTAAGAAAGAAAAATTAAACATATGGAATCACCTTTTTTCATTAATTTGGAATAAACACATATGCTCTGTTAGGATGTAAAAAAAGACAAAACCTCAAGAGCCCTCTGGTTCCTAACAGCTTTTGAAACTCTCCAACCAACTAGCTAATTTCTAGTCAGGTTGAGTTTTTTCATTATTTTGACAAGAAAATGCAAGCCCTTGCTGGAAACATTACAAAACTTCAAAGGCTGTTTGCAAACTGTAGTTTCCAGTCCTAAGACTAGTTTAGTTTGTATGATCCATGCAGACAAAGCCTTCATTTTGACATTCGTTCCTCATCTTTTTCCATAAAGACCAAGACTTGTCATATCAAAGTATTTCCTCAAAGTACACTTACAGGCTGCTTAACCAAATTGCAAAATGCCAAGCTTCTCTTTCTAAAGGCTTTTTTGAGGAAAAATGGTATGAGCACAGATGAAATGAACATACTCCATTTCTGCAATGCCATTCAGCTACTCAGTGTTCAGATGTTTAACCAGTTTTTGGTAAAGTATCTATTGACAGCCAAAGATCCCTTTCTCTTTCAGGTGAGCAGTTAAGATTACAGATTGTATCTATGTTGACCACCATTTATTTTATTCATAGTTCATAAATTGTCTATGTATGCTGCAGTAGTGTTAACACTATACGAAGTCTCTCAAAGGAAAGTAACATTCATGTTTACAAAACTGAGCTGTTTTCTTAATATATATGTATACACACACATATTCTTCATCTTTAAACACATATAAATATTTATAAATGCCAAAGTGCAAAAAAAGGGTCAATTGCATCACTTTACATACATAATTTTAGTATTAGGAGTAAACATGATTATATTGCACACCAAACTCTCTTAATTTTTAAACCCTTGTCAAGTCACACTGGATTTTGTTTTCCATCAGTGAGGAGGCTCTCGTGGCATTGACAACCATGTCACAAACCTGGCACTGCCTCTCCCCTGCAGGCAGGAGCAGTGACATGGGGAGGAGCTGCATGCAGTGCATGGAGGGGACAGCCTGGGAACTGCAGCGTGCTCCTGGCTGGGTTTGGGGGTATCGTCTGCACATGTGTCCTCTGGAGATCCACATGCGTTTGCACTTTGGTTTTGAATTAAACTGGAGTCAAAATCCACAATATTCACAGACATTTCATGCATGCTCTGAAGGCATTCTGTAATTAAGCTTCAACGTATGCCATAGCAAGAAGACATTAAAAAAATAGGTATGAGGCAGCTTTTCCTACAAGATTTACAAATAAACTCATTTAATCTCAAGGTTGGAGTTTCTTTTCTTGTTCCAAGAGTACATATTCAAGATAAAAGTATGTACTAGGAGATGGTCAGATATCAGTTCAAGTCATGAAGACAGCACAGTTTCGTTAAAAACATTAAAAGAATTTGAATCACAGAATAATTTAGGTTGGAATAGACCAGAAAGTCATCTGGTCCAACCCTCCATTCCGCTGAGCAGCCCAAGTCCAACAGGAAAAATTCAACTCTGTGAGTATTCAAATCACATGGGAAAAAAATCTTTAAGTCTTCTAAAGCAGAAACTGGTAAAATGAATATAGCACAGTGCAACTTCAGCTGAAAACTTTAAGTCTTGAAAAATTAAATTCAGCAGACGACTTCCATAATAAATTACTAATTGTTCATTGTGAATAGGTGTCTTCAGCTATTTTAACTTACACAAATAACATGGACTAAAAAAAGCAAAAGTACTGTTCTGCTATATGGTAAATAGGTATTTGAAAATGTTTTTCCAGTGACAAGAATGCACTAAAAATATTTCACATATACCACCAGTATCCAAAGATAAAAGTAAGTTATCTTTGGTTTGAAAACCAAACAATAAGAAAAAACACAACCCCCAAATATCTTGCAATTCAATTTAACAGAATTTTAAAAATCAGATATGTCAGAACACAATTCTGAAGTTAACATTAACTACTTTGTTAATTTTTTTTTAATCTTCTGGGACACTAAAATCTTGATTTTTTTACTACAGTAAATTAAGCTATTAAAAAGGGGCAAAATTTTAATATAAAAGCCATGTTTGCATAAGGCGAAAGTGCTGCTTTTTGAGTCATAAGGTCTGGAACAATGGACAACTGTGTTTTACATGAGAAGTATGTCAGTAATGCAGTGGCTCTCTGGCCAGTGTATTTTACAGGTTCTATTTATATATTCAAGACAAGAGTATCTGA
This sequence comes from Dicaeum eximium, assembly GCA_013396995.1. NCBI lineage: Eukaryota > Metazoa > Chordata > Aves > Passeriformes > Dicaeidae > Dicaeum > Dicaeum eximium. The sequence continues at coordinate 1,003,557 of VWZP01009947.1, read as the reverse complement.
TCAACAGCTAAATACAGTGCCTTTAAGAAAGTGGTGTTTTACCTCATCTGGTACATGTCTATTACTCTTACAGTTCTACAGTTCAGTCACACACATGCACACATGAGAGCCTTTAGCAAATTTGACACCTGTGCACTCCAAAGTGAACGTGCACAAAGTCACAAATGTGTGTTATAAAGCTATTTAAGCCCTACTCTACTGCAATTGCATTTCCTAATTCAACAGATTGTGCAATGCAACAGGCAACTTTGTATTATCTGATTCTGAAAACTGTATTGATAAATCTGTATTGAAGCAGCAAATAACTTCCTCCTCCTGTCTGACACTGCATTTAGAAAATTTGTATTAAATATGCTTTTCTTCTCACTACAAATAGAGAGACTTTCCTAAGGTGAGAATAGAGCCAAGCTCTGTTAACTAAATGCTTAACTTACAAGTGACTCAGAACTACTGTACTCTTATTTCTTTAATTACTCACTAGATAGAATGGACCCATTAAAAAAATGGAAAATATTTATGCAGCTTTTTGAGGCTGCAAGTATCTCCAAGTCATCTCTCCTTTTATCAGAGTTTGCAGTGAATGAAGAGCATCACAGATAAAACTTCTTTTTTTGTTTATGCTTGTTAAAGGATGAGTATCACAAACTAGAAAATACAGAACATTTTAGCACAGTCTCCTCTTCTAAACAGGCACTGCTTCACAGAAAAGTCACTCATCCTTCCTCAAGATTTAAGCCACTGTATCTTCCATCCACGTTTAAAAGACTGAAAAAGTTAGACTCAAGTGAAATATGAAGTAACAGCTTTATGCTTTAAACTTCATGTTTTTCTCTTCTACAAGAAGAGAGAATTGCTGAAAAGTGAAGATAGGGTTTGGTTAAGAGAAAAGAAAAAAAAAGTGCTATGTGGAAGAAAAACTGCCCTTTAGACACAGTACTGAGAGTGTTCCACATGTGAGCTCACACTTACACACAACACTCTGGCTGTTAAATAAAGCAAACTGCCACAGTCACACGGTAAAACAAACTTCATAGGGACTATACATTCAAAAAACCTACTAATGAGCAATACTGTACTAAAATGTAAACAAGCACTGTGTCACAGAAGCCTGCCAGCTGGGACAGGAGATTGATGAACCCATTTAAGAGGAGTTATTGGCTAAACATCTATTATAACTGCTCACCTGAAATAGGCTGAAACAAAGAAAAGCCTGTAATAGTGTCTAAATTTAATTTTTTTTTGTTCTTTAGACATTGATTTGCTTCCATTCTACAACATTAAGCAGGCAATTTCATAACAACTGAGTAAAAAAAACAACAGGCATTACTTTAGCAGAACATGCAGAACATGGAGTTCTTCTACTTGGTTCCATTAACTTACAAGCAATTCAGGCCCAATGGAAACTAAAGTTCTTTTCCAAAGTCAAGTCTGCAATCATGGCTGATCACCGACATCCTTCGAGGGGTCCTGTCAAGGCATCCAGGCTGCTGTCTGTGTCTGAGGCCAGTGTTTGCTCTGTTGACATGGATGAAATGTCATTGATAGATGATGACTGGGAAGGACTCGTGTTGCTATTCACTGCTGCATCTGTGCTAAGAAAACCAAACATAATAAAATCTGAGGCAAGACAATATTACAGTCACAAATAGTACTTCTGGGCTGTGAGCAGCACTTTCCCCACAGAAATCCTTAGAAAATCAAGGAATTAATAAAAAAGGAGAAAAGCAAGCACTAAGGGCCCTAGCACTCAAAAGCCAAGGTGACCTTTTAAGAGATTTTTATTTATCTCCCTCTCTGTGGAGGAAAGGAAGAAAAAACTAACAATGCATAGTGTGAATAGTGACTTGAGTGTCAAGAAATCTAACAGATACAGTTAATAAAAGACAGTACAATATTCTAATTACTGAGCTGTGAGAAGAGCAGCAAACACAAGGCTCCAAGCATGGGCACAAACACCTAGCACTGTTCAGTATCCTGAGGGAGCCCTAACACTGTTTAACCCTGAGGAAAGGGGCTCCTGCTGATCCTCAGAACAGCACCCAGCACAGAGTTACCTGAGCACCAGGTGAGCTAACTGCTGATAATTTCATTTGATGACTGAGCCCTTCAGGGACAAGGCAGCTCAGTGAAGTTTTTCTACAAGTTCAGAACAACTAAAAAGCAGAGCACATGGATCTCCAAAGGCAGATCAGTCTCAAGAGTCCCAAACAACAAAAGCTTTGCCTACCTGGATCATTGAGCAGATTTCTTCATTCACAGCACTATGTGTGACAGTTACAGAACTACTGAAACAATGACTAACCTGAGGGCTGATCTTTCACCACACCATTCTTGCTCCTTTCTTCCCAATCCATAACTTCTTTGTATATTAATTCTTATGAGAGAACAGTGGGACAAAAGAAAAAAGAGACAGAAAATGCTCTGTAAGATCACAGAGGATTTGTAAATAATTCACATTTGTATCAAGGTACAAGGAAATGGTTAAGGGTCAGTCTGGAAGTAGAACTGTAGAGGTATTTATATTTGCCCTCTTTCCAGCCCTACAGCAACGATAAGAGAACTACACAGATTTTCTCAAGCATCACAGAAAGACATTAGGACTGTACCAAAATCTACGTATCATATAAATAGCATAGCTGTCCACTTAAAAATAACAAGTATCTCACCCCAACATTTCATGTATACCTACAACGCACTAATATTAACTTTAAAAAAAATAGAAAATCAGATTTGGATTCAAAATCTGATTTTATATAAACCTCCCTGGAAATTTTACTTTGATAACAAAATTATACACAAGTATTTATTCTTGAAGAACCATCTCCATGGGTGTACTGAGGAAAGTCTGGATCTTGTGAAGAAGGTTAAACAGTTAAAATATTGTATGAAATCCCTCATTTACTAGTCAAAGACAATTTAGGATACAGTCACCTGAACGACACCCAGAAAAATCTAGAGCTGTAACTTAAATCACAGAGGCTTGTGTGTGAACCCACAGTATTAATGTAACTTAGATAACAGTATCTAAATAGATTAAGGTCTCTTCAATTCTGAGTAACAATGTTTACAAATGCATTCAATTACATTTGGTGGATCCATTTTATTTTTCCACCTTGCAGTAATCAAAGATGATTTGAAGCCTACCTACCTATGCAGGCATGCCCTAAGGGTAACATATGTATAGATCAGCCAGAATCAATATCTGAAATTTATACAGCTGTTTTACAAAAGCAAGCAGCTTTCAAAATAGTCATAAAAGATGCCTATTACCCTTGTTCTTGTGATGGCAGATGTTAAAATTTTAAGTGCCTCACCATTTAATGGTTTTGACTCAAACTGTAAGGTGGAATTGATTTTAATACCACAGTGCTGTTTATTCTTTTGTTTAAGTCAACAGTTTAATCTATTTGGTCAATAAATAAGCAATGAGTTTAGAGAAAAAAACTCCACTACAGGACTCTGCTGCTACTTAACAGTTCTAGAACAGATGAACTAGTAAATATTGTCAGGAGATATGGCTTAAATAATGCACACTGAGAAGAGGCATGTTTCTTTTTCAGAGAACTCTCTATCAAGGAAAAAGCTATCTAGATTATAAGCCCTTAAGAATAAAAAGGGAAGGAAAAAAGAAAACTATAGCATTTTGTTGAATGGACTTAAGTATGTTCCATGCATACACAAGCATTCACACACCTAGGAATACATTCACTCCACATACAACATATTTCCATCGCTGATCTCTTTTCCTATTGCCACAGGCAGTACTGCTTATTTGGAATAGTGGGTTCCAGTCTGTTACACAATCCAGCACATGCTGCAGCCACTCACTAATAACACAAGATACTACAATAAATGTAATTTGTCATGCTCACTCCTTACCTTTCCATTCTTCAATTGCATGTTCTCTTTCTTCCAGCTGTGCATCATAGATTTGAGGTGGAGGCTACAAAGAAAAGAAAAGTCTATAGTGCCTACTACATCAGGTTAACACATCCAATCTTAACTAAAAAGGCTAAAAATTACAACTTTTTTAGCATTTTTTACCTTCATTGTTGGCAGTTTATTCCCTATACTTCAAAGACATATATTTTACAACTCCAGAATCTGCTTTTAAGTCCTGCCTCACACTGAAAGGCTGTTTAAAAGCATCAAACAAAATTAAATTAATTGTAAGGCTTTACAGGGCCTTAGAGCAAGACCCTGTTTCAAAAAGCCCAGGATTGCCACCAAACAGGCACCTCCTTCTGGAAGTAAAATGAAATATTAACAACCACTTTCAGAATTATATCAACTCCCCACCAGCAGCTGTCCTCCAGGTGATTCTGCCCCTAATGCTCATCTGAAGGCTTCCTGTGTGACTCCTGCTAGCCAATGAGTTCAAAACATGCTCTTGATTAAAATTAAAGGTATTTTTAAAGTTATTGAATTGGAATCTTAAAAATTTATTTTAATTGCAAACTTACAGCTTCTGCTTCAGCTGGATCATACCAGACAGTAATATAAGGATGACGTAAGGCTTCATCTACAGAAATTCTCTTGTCTGGATCTACTACAAGCATTTTTGACAATAAATCTCTAGCTTGGCTGGCTAGAAAGTAAAGGTGAAAAGAACACACATGTAAAAGAGCTGTAGAGTTTAATGTCTGACACAGGAAATAAATACTGGAAACACAGGACATGCACTGCAAAGTATCATTTCTGTTCTACAAAATATGGATTTTGTGGATATGGTGGATTGCTGGGTTTGGGTTTTTTTTATTTTCTCTTTATCTAAAGTACAACCCACATGAGCTGTGTGCACTTAGAACAAGATGATCAGCAATAATCTCAATAAAAAGTATTACTTTTGGAGAACATGAAATGACAGGCATTATTCAATGGATTAAAATTAAGAGAATTAAACAGAATCCTGGGACAGGGAAAGAATACCTATTTAGTTACTACTACTAAGATCTGAGAACTTGTCATAAATTAAATAAACTCTTCTATGTATGCAGCTTTTAATGTTGACACCTATTGCAATAAAGATTTTTATTAGGCTTTAAATTAAGTGTGCTGCAGACATTTTAAATTAGCATCATAGGAAAAAAAGAGAGAAAAAACTCGCCTTACTTTTTAACTTGTCACGATCAGATTCTGATGGAAATATCCAGTCTGGAAAGAGCTCTTCAAACTTAATACCAGGGTATTTTGGCCTGTTTTCTACATAATTCCTCACAGTAGGCTGCAGTTTCTTCATGAAGTCTGCTGATGGTGTTCCTAATTGTTCAATAACTTTATTCCATTGATCAATATCTGCACCATATCTTTAGGAAAATCAGCTGAAGAATTTGAAGTCTGCACTCTAAAAAAATACCACTTAAAAATCTGAGAAGTTAACAGAAACTTGAACAGAGGACACAAAGATGAACTTGACTGTAGCATCAGCAGTATTCTGAGCTGCCATGCAAAAAGCTACACAATTTGAGTCTTATTTTTGTGTCAGTGTATTCTGAAGGACAGGCTGGAAGTGCTGCACAGTGCATTATGCTTAAGTATCTTTTTCTAATTATAATACTTTTCTAGAATCCAAAAGAAGCTTTATTTGGCAGCTGTATCCATAGCAAAACAACACAAAGGTCAGAAAAGAAAGGCTGCTGTGGAATCTTCTGAAGTGCAATGTAACATCAGGAATACTGAAGATTCTTGTAGGTAGAGAAAAATACACAAAAAGCCCTAAAGCACAAATGCATCCCACCCAAAGTAAGGAACTTTGTACCTGTCTCCTAAGGAAATCAAACTTTGAATTGGAGCATTTTGCAAGGGTGTAGTTGTATGACTGGGGGCTTTTTTTGGTTGGTGTTTGGGTAGGGTTGGTTTCTTTTCCTTTTTCAACTTCAGAAAAGGTCCAGAGGAGTTCTGAACAGGAAATCCATATTCCAGAAGGTTCTAGAACAGATTCTTTTATTTAAGTGTATCAGCCATGATGATACTTACAGATAACTCTGTTCTTATAATTCAAAATGTCAATCTTTTATAAGAATAGTATTTACAAGTCACAAATTGAAATTGAGCCCCTTCAGGACTGTCCCTTCTCTCCCTCTCAAGTGGAGGCATTTTCCCCAGCCATGGTGACACTCAGAGGTACCAGAGCCTGCTCTGCACCAGCCCAGCTGGGGAAACAAGGCTCATTTTTCACACTCAGGAGACACTGCATTAATATTCCTAATATTTAAGTCAACTCAGATCTACACCTTCCAGTATTTCCTGATAAAAAAGAATGTGCAATTCCAGCAGAGCCTATCCATTGACCTTGCAAAAAAATTCATAGCTAAATTCACCATCTAGCACTTCAACCTATCCATTCTCATAGACAGACTATGCAACTAAACATCAAGTATGCTGTACTTTGAATTAAGATGTATTTAAAAAACACTGTGGTGCTTCTATTTCAGTTAGTGCGTCAAGAATACAATTATGAATATATGTATAGTCACTGCTCCATGTTAAGACTTTAGACTCTGATATAAAGATTGAAAATTTTATTTGCTTATTGAATGCATTCCAATGGAAAAGCTATATTAAAATCAAAATTAAGAACTGATATTGTTAACTGTCATGCTAAAACAAAGCACAGACAAAGAGAAAATTAACATACATCAGGAAATTTTGTTCCTAGCTGAGAAACTGATTTGTGTGAGATCTCCACCAATCTAGATTCAAGAAGATGCCTTTCCTTTGAGTAACAGCAGCCTGGTTAGTCAGATAATCAAATCAGAGTCCAATTTATTGAGGCCTAAGAAGACTGCAGGGAAGGGCAAAAAACTTAATGACCTATCCCACTTCAGGGGTAAAAAGGGGCAAAAAATAATATCTCAGTTTCAAAGTGCTTTACAGATGGTGAAAGTTGAAAAACAAATTCTCAATGTAGGATGGACTTAAAATAAGCCTCTTATCAGAAACCCAAGTGGGATTTCAGTATAAAGCAGGCAGAGTAAGCTCTGCAGCTGACCTGGCAGCCTTCACACAAAAAGCCACTCTCCCCATTCTAGAGACTTCAGGGTCAGAAGGAACCAGGCATTTAATCCATGCCAAGTCTGTCTGCCTTTTGGGACCCTGGAAGCAGAGCAGCTGAAAACAGAGTCCTTACTACAATCACAACAAAGCATGACTTTTCCCAAGAAAGCACAAATACCCCTCGTGCTTTTTGCATTGGTCAGGCAATCAGTTTCCTTCTCCATGTGAGCAGAAAGAACATCAAAAACACATGGCTGCTGCCAGGCTTTTCCACTATTTCACCTTAGGTGCCTGCATTCCCGGGTTTTTCTCCATTACTCATTTCCAACTGCAAGTGGCAGTAACTCGGGCCTCCCCAGCACAGTCAGGAGCAGGTTCTGTGCATCCATCACCCTGGCAATGCAGAGCACCTCATTCCACCCAGAGCACTGCTGCAAGTATCCCAGAAATTCCCATCTGGGAAAACACAAATGACTGAATCTAAGAGCAGGTTTTCCTGGTGATAGTCAAGGGCAAGCATCAGGCAATATGCTGAATTTGGCTCCCTCCTCTAAATGCCCACATACTAAGACATTTTAAAATTTAACTTTAAAAAAGCAACCAAACAAAAGAAACCCCAAACACAATCAACAAAAGGAACACTTCATGGCCATGCAGAGCAGCATTGCCCATAAACCACCCTGCCAAGACAATCCTGCATCTGAAGGTGACAATCTGACCCACACAGTGATCACCCAGGAAAAGCCTCAACAACACAAACAGTTGTCAGTATCTCACATTAAAGAGAACTGAAACTCTTACAAGAAGCAAAAATGCCTGAGGGCACAGCTATGCACTTCCCTATCAGGGGAGGAGACTCCTTGAAACATAGACTGGTAGAGCTTCAGTGGCCCTGAGAGAACCACAAATAGTAACTTGTATGTTCAACAAGCACGAACAAAATTTCCTTCATTTATTCATGAATAAAGCAAAATAGCCCATGCTAACAACATGCAGGTGAAAGACACATAACATCCATGAAGAATTGTGTTAGGTTGGTCTGAAGGCTTCAAAAGGTAAAATAATAAATATAGAAAGGAAGAAAGGTAGAAAAAAAATACTTATTTAACGCTTAATCATTTTACTACTAAATAATGTATGATCAACTGTTGAAGATTAGTGTCATGAAATTTAGCATTAAAATTGGAAATCCTCCTCTATAAGATACACAAATATCTGTGAACAGGCCCCTGATGTTTTAGTGGTGGTTGCTCCTTGCTGATGAGCAAAAATATTACATTGGCTTCAAAAACTTGGAGCAGAATTATGAAGACAGGGTGCCCAGAGAAGCTGTGGCTGCCCCATCCCTGGAAGGGTTCAAGGCCAGGCTGGATGGGGTTTGAAGCAACCTGGGATAGTGGAAGGTGTCCCTGCCCTTGGCAGGGGGGCTGGAATGAGATGGTTTTTAAGGCCCCTTCCAACCCAAACTGTTCTGAGATTATGGTTCTATGAAATCTCGATCAAAATTATTGGAGGTAGAAATGGAAGAACAACAATCTTATGGAAAAAGTAAGTCCAAAATCAAATTTTCATAAAATTTGAAAAAAAGGAACCTCCAGAAAGTTTTTATGTTAAATAATAATAATAATAATTTTTAAAAAAGATCTCATGCAGTGTGCTTGCCATTAGGTGCTTTGCCCAGCAAGCTCTAATAAACAAGAAAAAAATCTGATTAAAAGTCAAAAAATTGTGCAATAAATAAAAAATTAGTCTACTCTTCAAACAAATAATAAGCAAAATCCATGCATAATTAAAAAGTAACTTTGTAGGCTTTTCCTTATAACACCTACCTACAAAGAACAGGACTGAAAAAGCAGTTATTTTCTATTTTTCAAACCGAGCAGTATCTGTCTTTTAAACTACAAAAGCAGAAGCTCATAAAATATTGGATTCAACCACTATAAATTATATGAAATGTAGTCTATAAGAAAATAAAATGGAAAGCTCAACAATTTGGTTAATGACACTAATTTCAAAGAGTACAGTGGATCTAGTAAAACACATTATTAAAAATATTGTTTATGCTTTTATACAGATCTAAAAAATTGTGTTTCTGCTGGAAGTGGAATGGGATTCAAGGATGACTAGGGAAGGATACGATCAGTGCCTTGGAATATCACACAACCTTTCACCAATTCTCCCATGATGCACCCAACTGACCAGATATCAACTGAAAATAAAAGTGAAATGATCAAATTATGGAGTATCATGAACAAATGTGAGGAAAACAAACAAAACCATCTGCATCTACAGTAAAACACAACAACGTGGAAAACCAAACTGCTCACATGAATTTTCAATCATATCAACACCAACTGACTGTTCCTGAATTTTGTATTTTGTAAAACACATCTGTGTTTACATTTGTGAAAGCACCATGAAGAAGGATACAATCTCTTCCTGGGAACAGGACTTTATGGAGGACCATTTCTGCCATAATGCACCCAACAGACCAGATATCCACTATCATATATTAGGTGCAACAAGGACAAAAGATTAAAGAGATTTCTTTTTAAATACCACAATTATTGCTTTGAAAGCTCATACTGTATTCCTACAGTCCTGCAGATAATTAATTTTTGTCCCAACCAGAACAATCTTTGCTGAAGTTCTGATCCACATCAGCACTTGCTGTACAACAAGCTGCCTTCTGCACTAAATTCAGTGTTTTCATCGTTATCAAGGGCCCAGCAAGGTCCCACAACTCCCTTGCTTTCCACACCCAAAACTACAGATACCCAAAATCATGGCCTTGATACTCAAAACCACAAGCCCTTGTGACAGAGCATACAAGCCCAGTGCTAGTAAAAATCAGCAGGTAAAACCCCCAATAATGCAAGGACAATTTCCTTGGCAGCAATTTTGTTGGCTGAATATTCAATATATTACATCTGTATTGGTTTTAATAATGTAACACCCAGCCTCTTTGAGCACCATGCAGACTTAAGAGAATATATGACATGGTTTATGGTAGGGATCTGCAACATATTTTAATAATCTGAGAGGCAAAAGGGAACACACTTCAATGGGTCAAATAAGATGTTTCAGAATAAAATGACATTCATGAATGGGGTTTATTATTTATACATTGATTTTTTGGTTCAGATTTTTTCAATACCAGCCAGCATCAGTGTCTCAACACTTTTTCTGAGAATAAAAAACATGGCAAAAAGATAATAAGTGAATATATGACAAGATATAACTACAGCAAGGGAGAGGGAGCAATTAATGTTAAATGAAGAAAAGCACATAGAAAACTATCATATGCTCAACAAAAAAATTACACTGTAATAATTTTCATTTCCAATACCATGATTAGAATACTTTAACAACAAACGTGACAGGGGGCAAACAGCCCTCCCTCCTCTTTTTAAAGTAGTTATGTTCCAAGAGAGACATACTTTAGACAGAAGATTTAAAGCATTACTCCAGCAACTTACCATTCTCTTTGTATCCCATTCCCAGGATAACCTCTGGTGCTCTGTAATACCGTGTTACTACGTATGGAGTCATCATGAAGTTAGTACATGCTGTTCTTGCCAGCCCAAAATCAAGGATTTTTAGCGTGCAATCTGATTTTACTACTATGTTGCTGGGTTTCAAATCCTAACAAGAAATTACTTCAGTTAAGGAAGGATTAACATACAGAATAATACCCACACACTGCCCTCCACAATCAGGATAAGCCAAAAATTCACTTTACTAACGACTGCGTTTTCCTGCCCTGGTGAATGTGCTTATTTGTACAACCCCCTCCCTTCTTCCCTGTTTCATAAAAACTGTGTTCCCAAAGAGTATTGTTAATGATCTACTACTACCTACTCTGTGGATGATACCAGCTGAGTGGAGATGCTTGATCCCACATAGCATTTGGTAAAGAAGGTAAGACATTCTTTCATGATCCAATTCCATATGAATAACCTGGCACAAATTTGCATCCATCAGCTCCATAACCAAATATCTAAAGCACAAAAAAGAAAGTATTAAGAAAACTCAAGTCTTACTTCTCATTTGAGGTTTAAGCTCAGCATAAAAGATATTTAGGTAAAATCACTTCCTTTGCTAACCTAAGTGTCAAAAAACCAATGATAAAAAAAAAGCATGCACAATCACAGTTACAAAGTAAAATTATCTATTCAAAAAGTCCTACTTGTGAACTTTTGTGAAATTGCGTTCAATATTCCATCACAAAATATTAAAATTCCACTAGTTTTATAAACAGTAATACAGAGAATAATTCTATCTTTATGCATCATGAAAAACTAAGACTGAGTGAAGTTGATGTACAGATTACAGATATCGCAACATAAATGTTCTCTTTCACTGTATTTTTACTCTTAAAAATAAGAAAATTAGGATAACCACAATAAAAACTAAGAATCATAAAATAATTTTCAGTTGTCATCTACTTACCCTCTCCAGACACAAACACTCCCTCATTTACCCAAGCAGCCTATCCACAACCCACAACAGCACATTCACTGGAACCTAGGGATATCCCACCAGTCAAATGGCCATGATCAATTGATAATGCTTGAATAAAAAAGAAATATATTCAGTTCTGAATTGAGGCCAAAATACTGTTGTGCTGATGTGCTCTCATGTTATCCAGACCAAGCTATTATCCGGAGGTGATCCATGGAGCTGAAGGACCATGCACACAAACCAGAGGCATGTGCAAGCAAAGTATGGCAGACTGATGAAGAAAAGATAAATATCCCTTTTCACTGCCCACTCCAGCTTTTAGCTACTCTTGATTTTCAAAGCATGAAGTCTGTAGGATACTGGAAATCCATCTCTAGGGCTTAGGCCAGTATTTGTCAGAGAAAAAGAAAAAAAATCTAGTACTTACACATCCTGAAATTCTTCTAGTGACTTCTGTGGTGTAAATACATTTAATAAACTAATAATCTATAAAATAAAAACAAACATTAGAAGAAACTTCTGCTTTAATTCACATAAAACTCCACTACTGCAGAAGTTACTATGCAAAATAAAGTGCACACTGTTACTATATACACAATTTCTATGTTACTTGGCTGCACTTATTCACATATGCTGAAAAACTGCCAATTCAGAAATAGTTCCAAACTGCAGTATGTGTGCCAAGGGAACCAAGACAGGACAAAATCACTTTAAAGTTATATGACACCTTCTAGCTCCCTACCCAGTATCTGAAATATATCCCATTTTTTTTTTAATAATAATCTCTTATTTTAAATCACATGCTGCGCAAAGAATTTTAACCAAGGCTGTCCAACACCACGTGCACAGAGGTGCCCCACGCCATCCCATTAAACTTAGATTATGATGTACTATTTCCAGAAGTGCTAAAATTGCTGTACTGCCATCTTTAATAACCACCTTGCTTTTATTCTGCTACATCTAGGCCTCACAAAAAGCTTACTTAAAAAGCAGCCCTGAAAGGCTAATTGACTGCAGGAAGTTTGAGATTTGACTGCACAACTTCAATGACCAGCAATGTTTCTAGTGCATGTTAATATCAGTATACAGTAGTCACATAAACCTGATATTCTTGTATTTGAACAATACAGTATTGACATCAAGGCTCACTTTAGAGTTTAAAGATTTCAAAATTCACAAGTATTGTCCATAGCATTTCAATTTTGTAGACAGTGCTGCACCCCTGAAAACCCCAGCAGTTTAACACTGTATTTAATAAAAATCTTGCCTAAGCTCAGAAGATTTAAACACAGTGAAGTTACAACAGTCAAACCCACAAACCACCCCAGTCCCAAACAGGCTTTGCTGCACATGGCTTAAAAAGGGTAAATGCAACAGAGCAAGGCTGGTCTCTAACACTGACCCTGAGGGCAGCCCTGTTCCAACAACACAGCAAAATCTTCCTCCCCCTGGTACTTCAGACCCCAAGCAGCTCACCCAAAAACTGAGCCACACACTGTGGAGAACTGCATTGCCCACAGCTAATCATTCCAGCCTGTCACTGTTTCCATTCCTAAGTTACTACCAGCAAGTGAGAGAGCAAACCCTAAGCTTTTTTGCTAGCTCAGGGTAACGAGAGGAACACAAAGCCCGACTCACATTTTTGTGATTGACGCACTTGAGAAGAACGAGCTCTCTGTAGGCCCTTTTGGCGTGGGTTTGGTTCTGAAAAGGACGACTCAGCTTCTTCACTGCAACATTGATTCCAAGCACTGTATCAAACGCAGCACTACAAAGACAAACAAGTTGAAGTCTGTTTGAGGGACAGGAGGGGGCAAAAGGGAGGCAGAAGAGAGGAAGGAAAGAAACCAAGATTTAAGACAAAGTATATCCACTAACCTGTTGGTACTAGGCCTACTTTTAATTCAGAAAAGAAACATCATTTAAAAACTACACAACCTTTAATAAATAAAGTAAGTCAAACAGAAGCACTGACATTCATAAGAGATCTTCCTGCTCTCCTTTTTGTCCTTAGACTGAAACTGCTGACTCAAAACTCACACCCAAAATTGCAAGATCTAAAAATATTTTAGGCTTGTTTAAAATCAAGAAGCACTGCAGCTGACTAATCTGTATATTTGGAATATTTTCTGGGACACTTTTGCTGACTGACAATCATTTGGTATTTGCAGCAGAAATTTCTCTTAGCTAAAGGAGAGTCACAACGATGTCTCCATGATCCCTTCTGCAGGGATCAATGTTCTCCTGTACATGGATAATTTGCAATGAAAAAAAAATTGTAGTGCCTAGCAGAAAATTACATTTATCATCTGCTTTGGGGTGGGAAAAAATGCATCAAATTGAGAAATAATCAAAACTCAGACTGAAGGGAAGAATGCAAGAGTTTAAAAGTGACCATGACCATAAAATTTACCATTTTTCACTTGTGTTTGTTCCTTCCCTCTGCAGTTTGAGGTCAAAGTTTAAACTTGCTTTAATAGCTGTAAGAATCTAAAGCTTAAGTATCTGTATAAACAAAACAAGACTAAAGTGGGAATAGTCTTCATTAGTAACACAGACTATTTGGAAAAATATATGTGAATTCCTAGCACATTCTACTCAAGAGTTCCAGTCTCTAAACAGTTTCAGTTTTAAATAAGGATTCCCACATTACCCTATTTCTATTTAATGTTACTTTCATAGGGTAGGAAAGAATTCTCATTCACATTTTTTCCAAGCACATTTAAGCTCTTTGGGAGCTCCTTTTCTATCTCATCACGTTATATGTGACACAAGATTTAGAAGGGCCATCACACTACAGTACTCTAACAAAAAGTACAGCTTCCCTGTGAGCACAACCATACTCAAATTATATCCAGTTTCTCAGCATAAAGTCACTGTTTTCCCTCCTGGAAAAAAGTAACACCACCACAAAGCAGGGCTCACCCAGGAAATGTGTTTTCTTGGGACATGCCTCCCAATTTGAACCGATGTGCCACTTAACTAAAGACTTGCTAGCATTTATTTCAGCTCAGCTGTGTGAAATTGCACAGATCATAACTGAATGTTACAGTAATCTCTGATTTAAAGCCTTTATGCCTGTGCAAAAGGAAACACAGAGTGGGAGGAAAGCAACTGGCCAGACAGTTGGAGAAATTATTTTCCTCCCAAACATGTAAGCACTGATATTTCAGTATTCACCCAAAAGATGTTACATGTAAATTAATTTTTATATGTTAATGTCATTAATGTTTCCTGACTTCCATATATTAATGACTATACCTGTGAATTAGTATCAAATCAGTAACCAACAGGGTCTGCATGAATTAGCTGTAAATCACAGGGCAGCAGCAGCTAGAGGAATAATTTCAGGGGAAGTGTCCCTCTGTGATCTGAGAAATTAGATGTATGACATGCCTCAGTCTTCATATATGAAGAACTCCACCTGAACCTCTTATTTTGGAGATTGACTAGAAAATTCAGGAAATCAAGGACAAGAAAGGAAAAAAAAATGTCAGGAAGTTAAAGACAAAAGTTATTTTGATTCAGTCCAAAATAGATTACCAGACTTCAGATGTATTAATACTTAGGAACAAAGAAGTGTAGTAAGTTAAATATGTGTGCTGTGTACATAAAATACAAAAGGCATATCCATTTTCTCTCTTAGCCTGTGCTCAGTATGAGCTAGAAATGATCCTCTACATAACATCTGAGTTACTTTTTCATCTTCCTCGAGCTCTCATTTACCATTTTTCCTAAGTATATATTTTTAAAACTACCTACTTTCCTACATTTTAATATCAAAGATAAAACTACATGGAGCAAAACCAATGGAGTTTCCCATTATCATAATGAGGAAAAAAGCACAAATTTAGACCTCTCCTAGCTAAAGTGATGCAGGTGGTATTAAAAATTTCTCATAGAAGAAATGAAATCCAGACAGAAAACTCCAGAAAAACTTTTCCTATTTTTTATAATAAACACAGGATGATAAAAAAGCCATCACATCTGTGTGTTACGCTAATGACTTGAAAATTTTTTCAGCCAAATATAGCAGGGTAGCACTCATTTGACACTGAGTTTTCTACAGAAAACTAGGAAATAAAATGTATCCTTCCCTTGCATAAAGATTTTAGGAGAAACTAAGATGTTGCACCTTGTTCAACTTGAGCTATTTCACAGGAAGATGAAAATTTATGCAATGTTTCACTCTGTTATTCCATAAATCAAGTCGTTTCAAAACAAGTCAATAAATCAAATCATTTATTCTTCCTCCCAACCCAATGACCTTAACACTATCTGCATTTCATTCTGAAGCAGAGATCCAGTCAAAGTAATTTGAATTAAAAATGCTCTGCTTCTAGTGAAAGGAGAAACACCAACACCTGGAAAATGTCAGTACTACACTAAATCTTTCCCAAATCCCAATGACCAAGATCTAGGACCCCCTCATCACTCAACCCACTGAAGAAGAATGAAATATGCTGTTTTCATTTTGGTTGTTTGTCACCTATCAGCAGGGGAAGAGGGGTAGCTAAAAAATTTTAAAATAAAGGCATGCTCTCACAGAAATGCACTCTTTCCCTACTTATGTAACTTATTATGGTTATGAAAAGGCCAAGAAGACATGGGCAAGTGCTGTTAAGGAGTTGTTCACAGTACATGAGTCATCACACTTATTCTCCAGATTTTATAGATGAAGACAAACTGCAGGCTGGATTCAGAGCATGAACAGCCCACCATGTGTTCTGATGAAGTTAATATCACAGAGTTCCTGAATACATCTGTTTGCTCCCCTGTTTATGGAATGAAAACCCACATCAATAAACATTTCTGCTGTTACCAAGTAAGTTTTGCCCAACAAAATATGGGCTGGCACTCAGTTGTGCAGAATGGATTGCGCCAGTCTAAAAAACATTTGAAAGTGTTTACCTTTAGCTGGCCCAGAGGTGTGGTGCCATACAAGACACTAAGGTTCAGGATCAGCCTAAAGACTCCCACGTCCTGGGCCAGTGGAGGCTGGACACAAAGCTGTGGTGACACACCAAGGGAGAGCTGGCCAGCCCAGCCCCTCACACAGCATCCCTTTCTGGTTAATCCATGGAGTGACAATGACACTGATTTGCCTCATCCTGCCAGTTAATGGCAAGGCACTGCATTGATGGCTCCTAGAAATGGACAGGAGTGATTGGGAATAAAAGAGGGGGAAGAAAGGGGGCCATGATGAAGAAACGAGTAAAACCCAGAATCTCTCACCATTGTAATACCTTACACTGCAATAACACAACTACAAGGGCAATGGGAGAACTAGAAACAGAAATAAAGTGATTAATGAGAAAGGAAGAAATTTGTTGACCATTCTAATTTATGCAGTTATCCAAATACTAATTTTTCCTAAAAACAGAACCAAAAAAAAAATAGGTTTGCACATTAACTACAGCAAGCAATTTGTTTAGAATTTATTTAGTCCATAACCCTGTAACAAGAGAATTTATTATTAATGTTTTATGTTCTGGTACCTCTATCAGAAATACATGCAAACTTTGCTTTATATTTATAGCTTTTCATACTGAAATAAAGTATTTATTACTCACCAAACAATGCCCTGTGCCCCTGAGCCTATGGGCTTCAATTGCTGGTAACGTTTTAACACGGTGAATGTTGAATCTGCAACTTGAACACTGTAAAACTGACTATCACATTTACTGTCAGTCATGGTGTAGTGTCATGTAGTTTTCTTACTCGGGGACCTGGCAAAGTTGTCAAAATCTTAAAGAAAAAGAAAGAAAACAAATGTTCAATATCTCACTAATTTCAGGCAGGCAAGATGGGAAATACTACACATATTTTAATACATATGAATTTTTCAATAGCACACCATTAAACATTCATTCAAAAACAAACATTCTTTCAGTTTTGTGCATTAGCACTGCTAATGAAAAATACTTGCAGACAGACAGCAATTACAGCTTTCACAGCTTTAAGGGAATGCATGTTCCAACTCCAAGCCCTCTAACAAAAAGCATCTAAGCAAACAACTCTAAAACAAAACCACCAAAATACAACTCTCTGCTCCTTGAAGGGTACTCCACAACTTAGAACTACTGCTATGTGCTAGGACTGTATTAATCTCTGTATTACAGGAAAAAAAATTAAATTATGTTATTCAAACACTGAGAACACAGATAAAAGTAACAATAGACATCCATGGAGTCCATGGACAGAAGGAAACAAGGTTTTAATAGAAGACTTGATTAAAACAGCAAAACAAGTTCAGAACAAAACTGTCCCCCAAACCCCTGTGGCTGCTGCAATTTCTCCAACATCCCCTTCAGCCTTGTTCAGTAGGAAATTTCAAGGAGGGCTCTGCCTTCTCATTTCTATCAGGCCTGATCCAGACCTATGGCAACACATTCTCCTTCCCATTTTATACACACCACAACACCCTGCACTATCAGTCAGTGTCCTTGTAGTACTACAGAATAAGACTTTTGTGCTACAGTTTAGAAGAGACTTTCCTGCCACGATAGAGAGTAAGTTGAATTCATCTGTCAAGAATGAATAGGAGGTAAATAATTACATCATAGAGCACAATAATGGACTCAATCTCTTTAGCTCTGAAGTGCTACAGTAACAAGAGCACAAACCAACAGTTTTCCTGGGTGTCCATCCCTCTTCCAAGCCCTACAAGTAAATTACCTCAATAATTACTGAAGAGCTCTCTAACAAATTCTGTCCTTCATAATTTCACATTCACCATGACAGATAGTGCCATTAGAGCCCAGAGTTATTTGCATAGGCAAATCACTTAAAACTTGTTCCTTAAAACAGGAAATGCAAGCAGCCCCTTCCCCCAGAGCAGCTGCTCTCTGCTTTGGTTACAGAAAGAACAGCTCGTCTCTCTCTTCACTGGCCTCACCAAATATCTCTGTGCCAATGCAAAACAGAAAAGCCTCAAGGGCAACCCAGACACCCACCCTAGAAGGACACAAAGCCACACAAATAACTTTCGGTTACTTCAAGAATTAGAATGTGGATTTCTCTCTTCCTTAGTGCACGTAGGAGGGAGCAGCATCTTTTCCATGTTTTAAGTCAGCTGACAAACTCAAGGAATCTGCAGTAAATTGATGGATGACCTCCAAGCCATAGTAAAGACTGAATTTAAACCAAACTGTAATAACCTAAAGAGATTCTCAAGAAATGTCTAGAGTCCCTTTTACCTTCTAGTTTCTCAAAATCTATGCAGCATTTTAAGAGGCAGACATTCAACTGGGTCATCTCCGGCAGCAATTGAGACAGTCAGTTTACTTGACATTTCCTCTTAGAAGCTTTAGAAAAAAAAGCAGAGGAGAAAGGATCAGCAAAGCAAAAATGTGGGCTACCAACTTTCTGTTCTGTCACAGGGAGAAGAAGGAAGAAAATCGTATCTCCTACACAGTAATATTAGAGGCAGTCAGACACAGTTCCACAGCCAGCTAGCACTAACATGAGACCAAAGGATGCCTCAAGGGCACTTCCCAGACTTTCCTAGTACATCCCACTCTTCTTTCCAACCCTTTTCATTACCCCAAAGCTATGCACTCTGAAGTACCAAGTGTTTTGATGAACAGCTCCTGAGCATCTATGGTATTTTCATTGAATCTTCAATATTGTAAGAAAGGTACAGCTGGAAGGTCAAGATCCTTCTCTGCAAGGTCTTGGAGACAAAACCAAAGAAGTACAGATTTCGCATAAACTGGGTATCAAGCCACAGGACATAAACTTGTTAGCTACACAGGAACAATGCTGTACCTCTTCAGGAGTTAATGAAACACTTTTCTGTAACAGGGATAAAGAAATATGTAAAAACAAAATTATCCGGATCCTGAAAAAGTCCTCCCTTTAAGAATCATTGTCTGCACAAAGCCACCTTTCAAAAATCACTTGGAGATGAGGATAAGCTGCTTTAAAAATCCCCAAAGAGAGAAATGGGGCATCAGAACACACAAGTTTTATGTATTTCAACACTTTAGCAATTCTCTGTGCAATGCACCTCTCCATGAGTCCTGGCTTTCACTCAGGCTTCAAGTTGCTCGAATGCATGAGGACATATATTGCTTCAGAAACACACATCAATGTAAAATTCTGTGCCATGGGATTGTAGCTGTTCACAGGATTTCAGACAACCCACTCTGGGGGCAAGAGCTTCCAAATAAAAACAGATTTCCTGTTGTGCAAGTAAGAAGTATATTTGTCAAATAAGTTTCTAAGTACTTACCTGTTATTCTCCTACTAGAAAAATAACCAACACACCAAACCTGCCAGTAGTAGGCTTATACACAATTCCAGTGAGAAACCTTTAGAAGGTGAAAGCAACTGCACTATAGAATACATCCTGCATTAAACAGTCACTTCCCTAAAATATATTTATTAAAATGGCAGCTTATTATTAGCCAGATTTGTACTCTGGATATCTTCAAGTCAATATCTTATGAAACAAACTGGGAACACATTCCCAGGGTTGTTTTGGTTACAGAAATGTCATTACTGACAACAAAACTCAAGAAAAACATGAAGCTTGGCTTGATTTTTAAGCCTTAAGCTAAAAATCTACTGCTGACAATATTAGCAGTGAATATATATACAGACACACACGTATTTATGAAAACATATGGGAATTCCGTGCAGAAAATCTCCCCCTATTCTCTCATTCACCTTTGCAAAAGCATTTCTAATTCAGGTGCGCCCTTTTAAGAACTGTCATCCAATAGTGTCATGGGGTTTTTTAATCTTTACAGCAATATATATCAAAAGGTAAGAGTCCAACCACAAAACCAGTGAGTTACACCTCCCTCTCCTACTCACAACCTTTAGAATGAAAGTGTAACAAAGCAGTAGCTGAGTAACGCCAAAGGATTACAGCAGGTTAGAGGCAGTTTGCAACTGGAAACTCTTGGAAAATAGACCTTTTCCTTTAAGCAACCCACATTACTGCTGACCAAACGAAGAGTTCACCACTACCTGTTACAGTATCATTCAGCTATTACACACAGACGCAAACACTGAAAGGATCTCAGAACTCAGCCAGGGCAAGCTGGTGTAAAGAGAGAAAAAGTTTAGACATGCATGTGCTGTAAGCAATTTCGCTGCCTATGTAAGAACCGAGCAAAAAGAGTCTTCTCACGTCTTTCCTAAAACTTCTGCTAGGAAATCGCTTCGGCTCCAGAGAGCCCGGGCTGGGACCCGCAGCGCTCGGTGCTGCTGCTGCTGCTGCCCTGCCGGGACGGGGCTCAGGCGCCGGGCCGGCCGCACACGGCACCGGCGGAGCCGGCACGGAGCGGGGGGGAGCAGGACGGGCAGAGGCGGCTCCGCGGGGCCGGCACTGCGGCCCGGGCAGGGCGGGGGGCTCGGCCGGAGCAGGAAGGGCCCGGCCCTGCCGCTCCCCCGCGTCCCTCCGGCCGGGCCCGGGCAGCGGCCCGCGGGGCGCTCCGGCTCTGCCCGCGCCGCGGAACACGCCGAGGACTGCGTCCGGCCCAGGGCTCGCCCGGCCCAGGGCTCGTCCCGCCCCGGCTCCAGCCCCGCCAACCCAGCACGCCCCTCACGGCCGCCCCCTCACCTGGGTCGGACGCGGCGGGACCGGCCCCAGCCGCCGCCTCCCGCTGCCCCAGCCACAATGGCCTCCCGGTGCTCCGCACGGCGCCGCCCCTGACTGACAGCCGCCTCGGCCAATCGCAGCCCCCGCGGGAGGAGCTCAGCCAATCGGGATTGGGGGCGGGACTTGCTGGCCACTGTATAAGGGAGGGCGCTGAAGGCCCGCAGTGACGGGGCAGTTCGGCCCCCGCCCCCGGCGTGATGTCATCGCGTGACGTCACATGTCACGATAGTAGTGATGTCATCGCATGACGTCAGGCCGCCACGGGGGCTGTTATGTCATTGCCTGACGTCAGCCTGTCACGACCGTCCTGATGTGACCGCACAGCAGTACCGTGTCAGGACGGGCTGTGGCGCCAGTGCTGCTGCCGGCCCCTCACAGCTCCGGCAGGCCGGGAGAAGCCCCCGGTGACCGAACACCGGCCCTGGACAGAGGCCCCTCAGCGGCACGGGGACATCACACGGGGACATCACACGGTGGCAGCCTGGCACAGGTCACAGCACAGGTCACAGCCGGCCCTGAGCCGCTGGTGCTGCCACGGCCCGTGGAGCACGGACTGCCCTCCGCTTTTCCACAGGGATGGCTCTGAAGGGAAGGGATTTATTCCCTCGCCGAGCTATTTTCAACCCCACTCAAAAATCATCAGGCCTTCTATCCATTACATACCCCCCGCCTTGACACGAGGACTGCTTGTTTTTGAAACAGGTGCTGCCTAAAAATAAACTCAATTTGCCACCTCTCCTAGGACCGATGAGAGCTGTCATTTCTGTGATTTCTGTTCTCACCCATGATTTTAGAAAAACACACCTGTAATTTTTTTAATAAATCAATTTTATGTCACATATAGACTAGATTACATGAATATGCTTTGATAGTTCTACTTTTCAATATGAAGAGAATATTAATTCTAGATCAGGAGTAAAAGGGGCCTTCTAATCACTTACCAAAACATGTTAGATACAGAGTTACATATTCTTGACATTTAGGTGAGATTAGTACTATATTTTTCATTATGATTTTGGTTCCTTTATGTGGTTATAAAAAGTACTAGGGTGTTTCCAGTAAGTAGCTCCTATTACAAGAAGCTGGTGTAACACTTTCAAGCTCTTAACCTAAGTAAACATTCAAATACCTCAATTTAGAACCAAGCCTGCAGAGGAATATCATAAACTTCACTAGTGAAGTATTTAGTTAATAAAATGCAGAAAAATTAAATACTATGCTTTCTTGACATTTGGAAATAAAAACCAAAAAATGAGCAGAGAATGTCTGGTGTGTATCTACCTCATTTTTTTTCAGGTTTATTTTGCAGGTGCTCCCCTACTGCAAGTTGGTTCACAACTAGCTAAGTGTGCTTTTGCAAATATATATGGTACTAAAATAGGGCTTTCTTCAGACCTGACATAGAAGTCATCAAGTTAAAAAAAAAACAACAACAACAAAAAAAAAAACCTCACCCAACAAAAATGAAACAAATAAAAACCCTAACACACACACACACACAAAAAACCAAACCACAAAATAAGAATTATATAATCTTTTAATTGCATTGTCATGTCATTGTACCCTCTTCAAACAAAAATATCACTTGAAAGACATCCAGTTCCCTTATTCTGTTGCACTATACATGTTATGCAAATAAGAGCTGGAGTGGCATACAAAACAAATGTCATTCTGGCTTTTCAAAACAGTTGAAAGAAGCAGAAACTTAAAACATAGCTGGGAATTTACAGCCACAGAAGAACTTTACAAATGACTGATTAAATATGAAACACAGATGCAATGGGGGAAGGGAAGCTGGGAAAGAAGAGGGGACAACAAATTTCCAGTTTGAGGCTGAAGGAAAATCCCTAACAACTGTACAGAAGTATCAACACGCTCAGTATTTACATTCTGAGCATTACCAATGTTACAGATAAGCAATGTACTAAAAAAATAACTTAAAAAAAGCTATACAAATTGTACTTATAAATACTATATCTTTAAAACTAATTATGTAGTGTAGGCTAAAAAAATGTTCACAGTTACTCTGGAGAGAGCTGTATATATATATATATTGCACAGTAAAAAAGTTCATTCAGTATACCATGTGTAAACAATTTTTATCTTCTTTGGCAATTTCAGGACTTAGAGGAGTATTTGCTGTGAGCAAAAGCACTTGGGTACAAGGCACATCAAAAGCTTTTAAAGCTGCAAGATAAATCCTTCTGACACTTTCCAGTTTGAACTATCATTCTCTTTAGAAAAAACATTTACCTATCAATTCAGGACAACACATTCTACAAGTATAACTCAGAAGTCTGGTGACAAAGACATCAGCTGTTCTTGGCTGTTACTCTACAGTAACAGATTTGGCCAAATTTCTTGGAAAGTCCACCTAGAATGAAGAGACAGGCTTTCAGTATGACAGAGTAATACTGGCATTCTGCATTTGACAGTTCATTTAGTGTGCTTTTTCAGACTTCCTAATGAGTTCTGCTTTATACTAGAGACATTAACACACACAACAGGCTATAGATCTGCAGATAATGACTTGCAGCTGAATTCATCAGTGCTTCCAAAACCCTCCTAACAAATACATATTTGTTTGACACAGGATACCTTCCCAAAGAAGTCATCATTATCAAACTGACACACTGACACATCAACAAACCAAGCTGTACAAAGCACTGACCTATTTTAAGTTAAAGGACAATATCACATTTCAAGATTAGGTTCTCTGAAAAAGTCCCATTTGCACTCTTAACTAATCAAACTAAGCAAAAGAGCTTTATAATTGTTTTAGAAGGATACTAATTTAAAAATACAAAACTGAAGAATTGGCACTGAAATGCCACCTCTGTAACCACACTCACTATGAGATTCACTAGCTATTTTCATAGCTAGTGAATCTTAGATATGCCATATAACTGGGTCTCTCACTTTACACTGGTAGGAGGAAGTTCAAAACTGTACTAAAAGGAGTGTTAAATATAGAAAACACTTACATCATATCCTCTGAGAACAGCCAGGTGGAATGAAAGTAACTGAAGAGGAATGACACTCAACACTCCTTGAAGGCAGTCAACTGTATGAGGCAGCTCAATGGTTTTGTAGGCAAATTTTGAGCTTTCAGTGTCTTCTTTAGAGCACAGAATGATTGGACGACCCTGAAAATAAATTATTGTATCATTAAGTGAAGAGCTAGCCTAGAACTGCTTTGAAATATTGTTCACAGCATGCCTGTATGTGTTTGAAAACACTCAAGTAGTTAACAGAGGCAATGCCAGTCTTGCATAATGGCTCTTGACTTTCACTTTATTTTAAGATGTGAATGTTTTCACCTTGTAGAGTTTTAACATTATTCCATTTGCTTCAAAACAGAAAACCCCCAAAACAAACAAACAAGCCATATGAAAGCAGTTTTCACTGCTGATGCTAACCTGTAATAACAACCTGCAATGCAGATGTAGCATATTATTTATAACTTAATAATTAACAACAATCAGCAGTACATCCCTGTCCAGGTGCACAGCCAGCAGCACTGCAGTGTGCACAATCTCTTTTCCTATGACATAGGAGAAGTTAATTGGTCAAACACTGTACCTGCCGAGCAGTGACCTGTTGCAGAGCATTCTGGCACTTGGTGAAACAAGGATCCTTCATGATCACCATGATAACAGGCATTTGTTTATCTATTAGGGCTAAGGGCCCATGTTTCAGCTCACCAGCCAGGATTCCTTCCGAGTGCATATAGGTGATCTCTTTTATTTTCTAAAAGGAAAAGAGATGCCTCAAGTTATTACTAAAGCAGCTGAGAAACAACAGCCACAAGAAGCAAAACACCAAGGCTGTACTTCTGCCACTTAAATGCACATACCCAGTACCAAGTATTAGTGAAAACACACAGGTGGCTGCTGGGATTTCTAGCAGGCTGTGGGCAGCAGCAGAGCTCGCCCATGCACAGGGAGGAACCAACAGGAACTTTAGGAACCAAACACCCAGCACAGCCTTGGCTACTGCAGTCTACCTTTAACACATCAAACTCCTCTGAGCCATGGGTACATGTCCATTTTATCAGAATGTTCATAACACAGTTAATGAGTTTCATGCATGAGCATCTGTTCTCAACATCAGCACATTGCATTTTTCTAATGTTATTTTCAAATGGGTCAGCAACTTAAATTGTTAGTTTCTTGTTTTTAAATAGACTAAACATTGTGTTTATTACGTGAAAGTGGTGTCACGTTCAGGTTCACCTTATGTATGTGTTTAAATGCTTCGAGTTATAAATAGCAGTTTTACTGCAGTGGAATTAAATTGTAATGAAATATTAGAAATAAACTATGTTGCAGAAGCCACAAAATCTCATTTTAAATAATATCAAAGAATATTGAGAAGTTCCTACCAAAGCTCCTTCCAGACATGTGGCATAATTATACCCACGGCCCATAACCAGCAATGATCTCTGCTTGTACAGTTCAAGAGCCAAATCATGTATCTTCTCATCCAAGGATAAGACTTCTTTAATCATTTCTATTGAGGCACAGAAAAAAAATCAATTTTTATTTAACTGGAAAAAATAGTTCACTTGTACCAGAAAGTTCTAATTATCTAATAGGACAAATACACTTAAAGCAATTCAACCATTAACTTAGAAACTTCGACTGCAGTTTAAGGATATTTTCTCCAGCCTTACTTACAGTAATAAATTTAAAACAACTATTGGTTTAAGCAGTGCTCATACATCCCATTTGAATTTTTAAGGGAAGTTGTGAAATATCCATTTAAAAATCACCTTGAATTAGTTTTATTTTATCTATCCTGATTTAAAGTGGGAGGTTTTAAAAATTTCAAACCATGAATTTAGGAGATCAAGTAATATTTCTCATACAAAACTACCTTATTGTAATTAGAAAACCCAACCCATGACAATTCCGATCTTCCTGCCAAGTTTCTCGGAAGAGCACTTCTAAAATTGGCAAACAGTGCAGAAATGAACAGTCCATTTTTCTCATATTGTCTGCCTTTCAGGATGAGGGGGAGAGTGAAACTTAA
Source organism: Dicaeum eximium (assembly GCA_013396995.1). Classification (NCBI taxonomy): domain Eukaryota; kingdom Metazoa; phylum Chordata; class Aves; order Passeriformes; family Dicaeidae; genus Dicaeum; species Dicaeum eximium. Next base: position 977,450 of record VWZP01009947.1, on the reverse strand, counting down.
ATGAGAAAGAAATATCCCTGAGTAGTATTTTACACTGCCAACATCCCCTATGCCCCCTCAAACCCAAAATATCAACATACCTGGCAATGATTTTAGTCCACTTATGATTTCCTGTCTCCTTTTCTGCAAGGAAATTCTGTCTTCAGACATCATTAGGCCAAACATTACCAGAGACACGAATTGGCTGGTATAGGCCTGCAGACAACACAAAACCATTTAGCAGCAAATTCTGCAGAGAGTGAATATAATCTCAGTTTGAAGTGCTGCAATTAAAACTTGAATTGTACTCCACAGGGCTGAAGAGTGAAAGTTAAACACCGAGCAGCAATTACCTTGGTGCTTGCCACACCTATCTCGGGCCCCGCGTTGATGTGCACGCCACAGTCCGTCTCCCTGGATATTGAACTTCCAACTGTGTTTGTGATGCCAACTGTCAGAGCACGGCGTTCTTTACAGTACCTCAAGGCCATGAGTGTATCTGCAGTTTCACCTGCAAAACATTCACCCCTTGACTTCAGGTTGGCAGAGGGTAATAATGATTCCTGAAAAGCGGCAAATTGCACACAAATGTGCTCTAAATAACTGTACACACACTTTCATGATGCAAAGTGCAATGAAAAGCAATATTGGGGCACTCACTCAACAGCAATGCAGCTCACCTGACTGGCTTATAAAAAAGCACACGTCATCCCTGAATACAGGTGTGTTTCTATCCAGGAAGTCACTGGCAAGTTCCACCATCACTGGTAATTCAGTTAATTCTTCCAGGACTTGTCGAGTCTGTATTCAAGCAGAACACAGTATTTGTTAATATTGCCACCCACTAACATTTGGACATTTTACAAGTCAGAGGAAATCTAAATGAATTCTTATTAGAAAAGCTGGTGATTACAGCTCACCAGAGCTTTAAAAACCAAGGTGGAAAAAGTTAACTTCTAGCCTGGTAATTAATGGCATTGGAGCATTAATAAAGAATGTGGCACTAAGGAAAGCTAAATGAAATGAGGCCCCTCAATGAAAGACACAGTCTGAGACAGAAGAAAAAGCAGATGAAACGCTGTTGTCTGAAACCCCAGCAATTAAGTTATATGTGCATTTCAGCCAAGTCTGGGAACATACAGCCACTGCAGCGTGGTAACTGGTCCCACAGCCAATAATGATCAGTCTTCGGCATCTTCTGATTTCTTTCAAATGATCCTTCAGCCCCCCCAGCAGAACTGCAAACAAATAAATACACACGTATCAATGGTGTTTTTCATTTTCTAGATGGCATGTTTACAAATTTCAAATTTAGTGCAGTTTGAAGGGCTGTTCTCCATTACCTGTGCTGCTCTCAAAATTCACCCTGCCTCTCATTGTGTTGACAACTGATTCTGGTTGTTCAAAAATTTCCTTTTGCATGAAGGCACTGAAGTTACCTGTTTACAAAAACACGACATGGCAATGCTTGGGTTTGTTATTTTAAGTCTATTCCAGTTACAAAGAGAACTTTTAAAACTAATTTGACTGTGTTAGCCTAAATAAAAGCTTGGAATAGGCAAGAAGAAAGGAAGGATGGATAGGTCACTCTATTTGGTTGGTTCATTTCCCAGTACTGACAAGGTAAATAAATTCCTTCATAAGGAAAAGTCTTTGTTCCCCTTCAATTCTTAATTTACGGTCAAACTTTGCCAACAACTACAACATGTTAACATTAGTTACATTTTCACTAGATACTGAAATGAATAGAAGTATCTGTGACTTTTCTAAGGATAAAATGGATAGGGTCCCAGACTGCCCATTCTCTCTTGGTCTCAAAACTTGGAATTGTCAGTTCCCAGTACAAACAGCCTGAATAAAAGGTAATTGTCACAACAAATTAGCAGTTTTCTGCCTTATCTACTACACAAACAGTAACTATCCATCTTTGATGATACTCATTTCCAGATGTTCAACCCACCCTTCATGATTTGCTGCAATTCCATCTGCAAGGTCTGGATGGCCCGGGAAGGATCATCACTAGCTGAACGCTCCAGCCGGTGAATGGAGAGCTTCCCATCAGTTACAGCTGCAATGTCATCATCTTCCAAGAAAATCACTCTGTTGGTGTGCTCAATGATAGCACTACAGAGACAAAAACAGAAGCAAGACAGACCTGACACGTCAGAGCCGGTAATAGCAAAGCAATTAAAGAGCACAAGAGCACTTCCAGCCCTGCTTCTCTTCCTTTTGGACAGGACTGCAGACAGAGCCATCCTAAAGGCAATGGCTCCATCTGCTGCTCCTCCTGCATTCTCACAGCAACCCACAGCAGGAGGCTGAGGAACCACTGCACCCTTCCTGCTGGTCTGAAGGTGCCTCCCAGTGTCCTTGATGGATCCTGCTCAGGTCACGCTTTTGTTTCCAAGAAAAATGTGTGCCTGATGTCCAGGTTCCTGCCCAGCTTGGAACCACACCACTATTTTCCTCCTCCCATATCTGAATTTAAAACAGAACTGAATTGAAAACACCACAACCCCTACTAACCTATAGTCTGCCCAAATGCTCAGCTGATTTGTACCCAAATTACTTTCCTACACTGGATGTATTTCACATAGAGGTCAGCAACTGGCAGATATTGCACTTGTGGAGGTTTGTCAGCAGCATTTGAACTGCAAACATTTTTCAAGCACCTGAGCCTGGGGGCTTTCTGATGTGACCTGGATTAAAAGCTCTTCTTTCAGAAAGCCATGGTACAAGAGCAAGGCAGCTTAGATTTCCAGAACTATCTCACTTTTAAACAAAAAACCAGTATTTTCAGCGAAGTTGAAGTACTTTAACTACCTTGCATCTGAAGCAAAGAAGAATTCTACTGCCTTATCCCCAACAGCATGAAGGCAGGTTGAGCTGTCCAGTCTTTTCATTTGGGAGTTGCAGATGTTCTTCACATTTTCAATGTTGCCTATTAAAGAAATGAGACATTCCAAATGCAAAACCAGTTCTGTTCAGTTAAGATTACAGACTGTATAGGTTTAGGGTATCACAGTTAGAGAAATAGGTTGGGGCATGGGACTTTAACATGAGCTACATATTCAGTAGTATAAAAATATCCCCAGCCAAGAAGCTATTTGGGGCATGAGCTGGTAGTTTTATGGTACAAAAACCAATTAACCTAATTTCTAATCATAAAGTAACAGTAATTTTAGTTCTTAAAAACAATGTATTTTGATTTATGAACTTACATGTTCTATACAAAACTGGAATCTGTTCAGTTGAGAGCTTGTACTTGCTCCTAACCCCAATGAGCAAAGGACTCCCTCTCCTACAGAAAGGAAAACACTCATGTTTATAAAGAAAAATGTGCACACAAAGAAGTTATCAGACATCAGTGAAGCTGAAAAGACAAGATCCCTTTTAGCTTCCTAAATAGGAAGAGCCTCCTTCATCCATGACCCTAAGGCCATTACATGGCAGGAGTTCTATAAACTTGGTTCTTCTGTAAGATTCACCAGATATTATTATATAAGTAATTACCATGTGTGTTGGTGATTCTTTACCCATAAATTATATCCAGGTAGAGGAAAATGTATATGAACCAGCTGTTTTCTTTCCAGTAATCAGAAAACATCTTAGTACAGGGACCAATTTGAATCACAGCTTATTTTGCCTCTAAAGTGAGACAACAGTAAGCTCCTGTGCTCTTTAGAATTGAAGTACTGTTACACCCTTTAGCCTTTCAAACTCAGAAACATCAACCATCCCTACTGCACCTCTGAAACTGTAGAATATTAAGACAATTTTTTAATTACATGGGTTACATGTCACTTATTAAAAAAAATCACAGTAATAAAGAGCAAGTCACACTCAGATTACAAGATTAGCTTCTCTTAAATCACTCAGCCCTAAAAACCCAAACCTGAACCACATATAGAATAGTTCATTTCAGAAGATGATCTCCAGTTGGAGTGATGGTACAGCTGGCTTTTTCAAAATATTAATGTAGTCTTATTTTAGACCACCAAAGCAATGGGCTTTTGGGTTGTAATATAAAACAGTCTTTATTCCCATCACTTGCTATTTTAATAATTTGCTATGTCACTTGCTATTTTAATATCTTTACATTTCCTGAAAGTTGTTTTTCAAGTCGTAAATAAAAGTAGAACTTACACAGAAAGACACCATAAATGCTATGACAACTGTAGAACATTATTTGTATAACCTGTTACTATGATGATCTTTCAGCCCACATGAATATACTTATCTCAGTATTTATTCAATGGGATAAAAACTGAACTATATCCCTTCCCTCTCCCCTTTTTGATATAGGAAAAATGTCAGCATGCTCTTAGTACAAATTTAGAAACACAAGATACACTGAGATTCTTTATTGACTCACTGATTTTGGTTAATTAAGCACTTTAGACATCAATATTTGAGTATCTTTAAAAGAGGCTGGCTTTTTTTGAACCTAATAAAAAAGCATGCATTATGTATAAAATGGACTTTTACTAACCTAGTAGCAACAGCTTCACCTGGGTAATGGATGCTCTTGAAAACCAAAGCAAAAGCACCTTCCTGGAAACAATGAACACAAAGGAGAAAAAAAAAGATCCTAAACAACTTATCTCAAATAGTTGCATCTCATTAAACTGGGGCCCCTCTCTGAAGAGGCACTGAAGGAGCTGCTATCAGGAGTCTCTTCCTGCAGGGCAGGCTGCACCTTTAAAGGAACTGCCCATGGAGCAGAACAAGCTGACATGCACATTAACAGTGCAACAGCTGAAAGATCAGGAAGCGAGCACTTAGCCTCTCTTTATAAATAAAAACAATAAACTCGAATACAAAGGTTATGAAAATGTCAGAAATGTTACTCATAATCAACATGAAGACCGTTTACTTTCAGTAAGACCTTCAATCAGAATTTGCTTGTAGTGCATTACCGTGCAGTTTCAACTAAAAACCTGGAGTTATTATTTCTAGTTCAAACAGCAAATTCTCATTAATGCATTTCAAAAACAAAACAAATAAAAAATCCACAACATCAGAAAAAAAAAAAAAAAAAAAAAAAAAAACAAAACAAACCAGAAACAACTCTACAGTACTAACACAGCTGGCAAGCTCCTGGAGGAGGATTCCCAAAGCAGGAGCCAAGGCCCCCTACCCTGCCAGCAGGACAGAGATGGGGACATTCCCTTCTCTCCCAGGGCTCCTCTCAGGGCACTCTGTCCCCATTCTGGGGGGAGGTGAAGCCTCCCCTTCCCCTCAGCTCTGGGGCTGCTCCCTCCTGACCCACACAGGCCTGGCCTTGGTGTGGATTCCATCCCCACTCCCAGGAATCCTACAGAGCTGCTTTAAAGAGGAGACAGGGAGGTGAAAAGAGTGTCAGAAACTGCAGGAAGGGGAGGGAAAACATCTGCCCGGGGACTGGGGGAGGAAACAAAGCCAGCTTTCTCCAAGTTTGCAATGCATCTATCAAAGTTTTGAAGCATTCACATACTGAGTAACAGTAGATTCCCACTTCACAGTTTGGAAACCAGTCCAGCTTGTTAGATCTATTTCCAAATAGAAGAGCCAAGGAATTGGCCAAACTTGAATCACAGCAGTGTTTCAACACGATCAGAATAACCTTTAGGAACACACTGCCATTTATGAGAGTTTTTTAACCCCCAGAGGCTCCTATTACTTTTCTTAATTAAACTGCTTCATTAAAAAGCTGTGTTAACTTCTTGCTAAAAACAAGACAAAAAACTCAACAAACAAAGCCCGCTGCTACTGCAATTTAAAGATTTAACAGTGAAAAGCCTTTGAAGTCTCCAAAATTTTAATCTCATTTCTTGGTCTATTAAGCATTATTTAGAAGCCTAAAAGTGTTATTTGCAGCACCTTCTAAGAACTCCTGCAGGGGATCTAAATGCATAAGACAGAATGCTAAGGAGTCCCACAAGTAGCTTATACTGTTGTGCAGGGAAAAAAAAGTAATTTCTCACTTACCAACTGTTGAATAACTCTCTCTACCAAGGCTGAAAAACTGGTGTCTTCGCTCTCTCTGTTGTCATACATGTATTTGATCAATTTGGGGATTGTTTCTGTATCTGTTTCAGATTCAAATTCATATCCTTTGCTCTCCTGAAATACCATATAGAAGAGTAAAAATTGTGTTCATCCTCAGGCAAGAAAACACTGAAGAGCCTCTCAGCTGCCTCCCACCAGAAACTGCAGTCAGAGCTCAGAGCACTGCATTGGACCAGTGGATATAAATCACTATAGATAAAATATAAGGACTTATCATGTCATAGATACTCTGTGGGAAACACTGGACTAAGACACATAGTAAGACTTGTTTAGCATCTGTCAAGCACCAAGAGAATGGAGGGAGCCCACTCCACACACCCTCTGAGAGAATCACAGCACAAACTGCTACTCATAAATACTTTGCATTTAGGATTACATGAACATATTGCGTTTCACAAGCTCTTGAGTGTCTTTATTAGGCAGATCCTTTCACACAGCTTTTTTATAGATGATATCAAGAAACTTGAATTCACGTTCCACCAAAGTCATGAATGACCTGATGGTAGTTTGGGGGAGTATTAACTTTCTAGTTTCAGAACTGAGTTGCCACAGACTCACCAGAAATTTTCTCAGGTCCTTATAGTTTGTGATGATTCCATTATGGATGACAACAAATTCTAAGAGGAAAAAAAAAAAAAATATATTCATAGCAACAAAAAAATTAAGATATTTAATTCAGAACACAAAATTACAAGGGGAAAAAAGCTTAGAAGCACACTTGAAACTGCCTGCTGTAGCTTTCAGACCTACAGTTTATCACAACGTGGACAACTGAAAGCAGAAGCTTACAAATTCTGAAAATATACAAAGGCAGTTCCAAATTATTGAGAGAGTTCTAAACTGCATCTAATAGAGCATCAAGCCATCTCAAGTAAAGAATGACATGAAATCTCCCTTTTCTGGTCTAGGCAATATTTACACATTCCTATTTTCAGTCTTACCTTTCAAAACAAGCATGTTGTACTTTGATTAACTTGCAATTTTCAGAGAACAGATCTCATTAATTTTGAATGTTAGTTTAGCCTGAGAAGAGGCTACTTCATTTTAAAAGTGTCTGAGCTAAATAGAATGGCAACAGCTTACCCCTAGTATAAAAATATGGTAATAGATACCATAACATACCATAACAATAGTAAGAACAGATGTGCTCTGTGGATTGAATCATTTCAGATTTGTGTGGTTCAGGTGCTGCAGAGCTTACTTACCATTCCTTTTATCTGATCTCTGAGGGTGACTGTTTATTGCACTTGGTACTCCGTGGGTTGCCCAGCGAGTATGAGCAATTCCAAAATGTGTTTCAAAATCTGTTTTTGAATCCAGGTCATCTTGTTCTATACAGGAGAAATTCAGTTTACTGAGTAATTTATATTGCTTCTCTCCCTCTCTCTCTCTCTCTCTCACACACACATACACACACACACACGATTAGTAAAACACAAAGACAATTCCTACAGGCAAAAATCTAAACACTATCTTCTGGGGTTTTTTTAAACCATTTGCTTTCTTGACATGACACTTCAGAAAGTTCAAGCTACTGTGATTAAAACCTTGTTTGCCAAGACATGAGTGTTTTTAGCCAACACTAACAGCCAGGCTAACAAACCCCATTACTACAAATTATAATGTAAACGTATTAAAACACAACTTCAGCCCTTCACAGATGGAAGCACTGCATAAAACAGATTGTGATGACAGCCAGCTGCTTAAATGGTCATAAATTCTGTCAGAGTGCATGTTTCAGCATTTCAGCCATGCAGCACAGAAATCACATGAGTGAAGAGCCAAAGGAGCCCAGGTTTTGAACAAAGAAGCAACCAAAAGAAGGGAGCGTAGACTGACAATCTCACAGTGCTACAGCTGAAGATCAGCTTGCCTTTTAAATGCAGGTTTGAGTGGCACAAAAAATTTAGCTGCTTGGATTTCCCAATGCAGTTATTGCTGATGCAAAATCATAACTGCAGTTTTATGGCCTGACTTTCTGCTGAGGTGCAGATGGTATCTGACTGGGAGGCCAAAGTAAAGGGGTCACTTTTAACACTTACTGTACAACTCTTCTTCCAGGGCCTTTACTTTTCCTCTTTTCTTAACCAGTTTGATGAATCTTTCTTTATCTTCATTATTATTTCCATCAATTGCCACTCCTACAGCACAGGACACAGTCATAAGTGCTACTTAAAGCATGAAATACATTAGAATGAGGAAAATGCTGAGAAAACACACACAGGCACACACCACTGAAATTAGTATTTTAAATTACCCTTTAAAGGGATATATTTGAAGTCTGTTGCTAGACCCGTGCATGTTCAAATGAAACCACATCAAGTCTACATCCACTGCACAGATTAAAACATACCTGAGCAATCTCAAATTGTATTTGACAACAGACTGAAATATTTTGCCTGATGAAATGAGCCAACTCAAATTTAAGACAAGTTTGATCTTCCCCATCCTTCACTGCGATTCACATACACAAAAAAGGCTGAGGCACAAACTACATGGCCCTGTATAGAGATCTTCTTCCACACCCTGTTTGTTTTGCTTCTTGAGCTAACCTCAACCATCTAATTACAGAGTTAAACACCCAATTTTAAGTCCTGAGGAAAGCTGTAGCACTCCAAGAATCAAGCTAATTAATTCTGATCAGTTGACCTGTAGAATAAAGAAAGAAAAATCCAAAAGCCAAGAGGCCTCAATGGAATGAGCTATTGGTTGCTAAAATGAATTTGTTGAATTGGTTAACATACCTGCAGAGTCATATCCTCTGTATTCCAGTCTCTGTAATCCTTTTATCAGGGTTTCATATATTTCCTTCCTAGTGCGAGGCACTCTGTAGTTTAGATAAGCAAAAATTCCTGTTTAAAGAGAAAGGGGGAAGGAGGGGAGAAAAGAAGCAAAGAGGTTATTTTAAAATTTTCCATCACTTCAGACTCAATTTAAAACTCTTTAAAACTAGTATCAGGGTGAAGTCCTAGGGGCACCCAACCTCCCCATTTAGTACAATTCCTTCTAATGCATTTTGAAATGGAAAGAATTCAAATACAATAAAGGACTCAGAAGCTTCATTTCATCACATAACACAAACTTTACTGGAGAGTTTCACTCTCCTCATGTTACCCACCAAGAGTTAAACAGTTAGGAGAGGTTAAAAAAGCTCTACTTTTCACGAAAACCACAGCTGAAAATGGGAACATTGTGATCTATTTCATATCCAGGCATTCAAAGAAGGAATATATTCACCAGTACTAACACAAGGAGACTTTTGTAATCCAAGTCATGGCCTTAAATACCCAAGGGTAGGTGCGAGGCACAACATCTATTTCTGAAAGGCTCCAGCTTAATCCTGTGTGCAGCACTCACTTCAGCAGAAAGAGAACGGAGGAGAAAACATGAGGAAAGGGCAGAAGTCAATAGGGTAGGACAACAAAGGAAAGAAGCAGAAGGTACAAAACAGGGTCACCCAAAACACAAGCACCCCCCGCGCTGCCTCAGCACAGCCCGGCAGGGACAGAGCCCTGAGCCCTGACCAAGGGGAGGCTTTTTAGTTTGGGGCTTGGTTCCCCCANTTTTTTTTTTTTTTTTTTCGGAAGTACACAAGCATTTTTTTATTAGAAGGGTGTTGGGGATGTTGTTTTATCTTTAGGAAAGGTGTAATGAGTCACCTGCAAAGGAAAACACAGCCATTCCTTTTCTCTGCCTACTGCTGTTCCTGCAGCTCTGGTACTTATATGGGTACATCAGACCCTTTTATTAACTCTTGCAAATCTGTACCCCAATAAAACAGAAACAACTGATTTTACTGTTTCAACAGTTTCTCCAAGCAACAAGTCAGGACCGGGGACTACAGTTCGGAAAAAAACAGACTTTAAGAGCTCAACAGATAAGCAGTTCAGACAAGTGTTTTATATAGAGAAAGCCTTTGTTTGAAATTTAACACCCTCTTCCCCCTCAATTAAGGCTTTTGAACTGTAAATGGCCATAGTGAAGAAGCTGTTATAATGATACACCAATAAATCTCCTTTATAAATATTACTGTGACTTTGGTTACTCCACTGGTTTATAAGACATTAATACTGTTGATCTGACAGTGAGACAAGTGAGTACTACATTTGCCTCTGAATTTATTTTGGAAAGATTAAAGGGTGGATAATACTTTTCTGCTTCAGAAATGAGATTTATGAGGAGCTCAGCCTAATTATTTCTAGTACACCCAACATTAACGGAGACATTAAGACAATAGTTGCATTTAAGGAGGTATTTGGGAACTTGAAGTGCTTAATACTGTTCTTCATGGATGCTTTGAAAAATAATGCCCCTGGTTATAAGCAGTCACTTTAGACTGAGAGCCTGTTGATAATTTTTCCAGGCAGATATTTACCGTTCTCTGGCACTAACCACGAACCTCAAAAGCAGCATTCTTCAATTTCTTCAATACGAGTTTCTCAACATCATTCCAAAACATTGCCACACCTCATTTCAGATCCAGCTCTACTTTCTAGGCCAGATTTCACAATGAATTTAAGCCTCAACATCCTTGTATGTTCCATGTGGCATCTTTCACTACACAGAGCTCCAGGAAGAACCTTCCTCTGGGACCATCCTCACAATGCTGCCAGTGTGCTGCAATTGTTAAAAAGATCCTTGTTTCCAGGGAATTGGAGCTGCACTTCCACACACGTGCATTAGAAGATGCAGAAGTCACCAGAGGCCATTTAAAATGAAAACAATAGCTACAGCCTGACTTCAAAGAACATGTTATAAACTCTTCCAGTTAAGGGAAGTAAATCTTACTCTAAGCACAGAGTAACACTTTCTCTAGTACATTTCTGTTTTATGATTTATCCACTTGCATACTTTTTCCCTCCTCATCATCCTTTTGGCGAGATTTAAAGCACATTACTCAACTCATGTAGAAACAACTTCTGATAAAGACTCCTTGTATCTTAATTCTTTTTTGGAAGCACACCAGTATGACCGAATTGCAGTTGAATCATCTTATGATAAGAGTTTTGTGATGCTAACAAGTTCCTTTATGATGGCCTCCCCAAGGTATTAGATGTCATTTCCAGATCTTGCTTCCTTAAGAAGACTCAAAAACATAAAATCCAGGAAAAGCAGCCAAGAAGTGTTTTACTAGGACATTCTCCTCTTGATCTGAATGTTATATCTAGTTTATAACTTTCCATAATCACAGTCTGCTTAGAAGGACGAACTAGGTCAATCATGTATGGCTTACCTTTAGAAGCAGATGCTAAAAGCAGAAAAAGAAGGTTGCTAAAACATTACTAATACCAGCTTCAATCATGTGCAGACACTGAAAGCAGGGCTCTCCCTTTAAATGCATATCAAGACTTTAGAGATTCCCCTTTCCGGACTACAGAGCAGAGCATCAAAAGGAGAAAAAGTAAATTGAGTATTTTTTGTGGGAAAATTCCACAAGAACTCTTGCAATTGCAAGATTTCACCAAAATCAAGAAGGGGGCAGCCTATACTTGAAGTTTGAATAAAATTATTTACTTTTTGAAAAATAAAAGGATACCTCTATTGGGGTAAGCACATTGTTGATGCCAGAAACTTAGCTTTGAAAAAGTCCCAACTTCATTTCCTGATGAAACTAACTTTGATTTAAAAGAGATATCAGTTTAAGTGCATCCTGACTGTTTTTAAACCCTGAATACTTTACTTGAATACTTTTGCTATACTGTCTTACATGTGAGAATGATAACATCTTAACTTTACTTCCTTACAAGCATGTTTACAGCAGTTTTTATGACCTATGTATTTTCAAAACATAAACTAAGGGCTATAAATCTCGACATGCTACCTGAAGCCAAAGAAAACACAATAGGGTCCATTATCAGCATTTAAAACTGGAAAGATATGAAAAAATAACAACAGCAGCAAAAAAGTAATTTCAAAACTGCTGGTTGCAGTCTCTAGAACTCCTACACTCCCTACAGAGATCAGCATAGCAGGCTGGGGGATATCTTTTATGAAAACAAATGCAATATAAGACGTCTCTAAATGCTGATGGGAAAAAAAACCATCTCTGCTCTCACTTACCCTTCATGAACTGCTGCTCTTTGCCATTTCATACTGAGTCACTTGCTCCACCTCAATTCTGCCGAACTCCTTGAACACTGTTAACACCCTCACTTCCCAATCAATACACAGCCCAGACATGCACAGTTTTTGATATTACCATTACGTGTCTCAGGCCTTGCCGAGCATACTCGAGGAGGGCTCAGGCACGGAGCCAGGTCTCTCACCTGGAGGGGTTTTGTTTAGAAAAAACACCGAGTTTGTCTCATTGATAGTGATCCGTCAGGTAGGAGCTCCAACAATAGGAGCTGAAACAATGTCACCTCGTGTTTCCATTCAAGTGAAAGAGGATTCCTGAGCCCCTTGCTCTTTCTGAGGTTACAGTTAAAAAGGATGTGGAGGCACAGAAAAGATACCTAATTCAGAAAGTACAATTTTGGGAGCAGTAACTCAACTCACTTTCAGTCTGCATCCCACAGAAGAGGTTTTGTTGATGATGACTAAGAAGTACAAGTGCAATTTTTTCTACTTTCATCAGGCCTGAGAGGAGATGTCAGGGACAGATTGGCAAAGTTTCACTGAACTTTCCTCCATAACCAAATACAATCGCATGAGCAGCTTCTGAACCCACACTTTGATTTCAATCTGATCTGAAGCATATCTAAGCAACTGTGTACACGCTGTAGGAATTATCTACACCATCTCATCTTTATTAGAAAAAAAAAAAGAGGTGAATAAACTCACAACAGCTAAGAATTAAGCTCCTTCACCGCCTTTGTTTGAAAACCACAAACTCTCCCTTATCGGCGCAGCTCGGAAGTGAGTCACGATTAATCAATCCCTAGTCCCGGATTAGGAAAAACAGAGCCCAGCGCATCCCGTGCATCAGAGGCAGCGGGACTAGGAGCAGAGGTAACCGGGCACCCCGGGCACCCCGGGCACCCCGGGCACCCCGGGCACCCCGGGCACCCCGGGCAGAGGGAACGGGGCGATTTCCATCCCAAGAGCCGGGGACACGGCGCCAGGCACGGGGGGCCCGGGGAGGGAGGGACGGAACGATCGCCTCTCCTCGGGAGAAGGGGCGGGCGGAGGGGCTCCACCTTCACCTGCCAGCGCTCCCCGTCCTTGTCACCCCCCAAAGGATGCGGCGGGGCCAGTCCCGAGCGAACCCGCAGCCGCGACACCGCCGGGCTCGGGGACAAAGCGGCCCTTGTCCCTTGGTGCCGGGCTCAGCCCGCGGTCCGTCACTCACCGCACATGGTGGCAGGCACGGCCCCTCCGCTCCCGGNATGGAAGGGACAGAGCCGGGGGGGGACAGAGCCGGAGGGGCAGAGCCATGGGGGACAGAGCCCAGCCGGGGCAGAGCCCGGCGGGACCGCGGCGAACCCCGCCCTGCCCGGCCCGGCCCTGCCGAGCTCCGCACACGGGGAGTCACAAAGCCATTGAGCTCGGGAAAGACCTCCCAGATCACCAAGTCCAGCCTTTGACCCATCACACCCGGTCAAACAGAGCACTAAACGACACTTCCAATGATTTCTTCAACACCTCCAGGGATGGGGACTCCGCCACCGCCCTGGGCAGCCAGTTCCAATGCTTGGCAATCCTTTCCATGAAGAAATTCTACCTGATGTCCAACTTCAACCTTCTCTGGCACAGCTCTAGGCTACATCGACTAATCATGTCAAGACAGGATGCGTCCCATGTCCACCTCAGGTCTGGGTGATGGAGGCCAGCTCAGGGATTTTTGGGGTGACAGGAACCCCAGAGAGACCTGGCTGTGTGACCACGGGCAGCACAAGGAGCAGTTTTTGTGCACTGATTCTGGTTTTCCGCTTCACAGAGCCATGAAGGAACAGGACAGGTCCATCCTCGTGGAGCTGGGCAGGGGAAGGTTTCCCCCATTCTCCAGCCACAAGAAGTGACAGACACACTCTGCATCTGCACAGGCAGGGCCAGGAGCAGCTGCTCGGTGCTGAATGTGGGCACCAGGCTCACCTGAGGGACAGCCTAAACCCCTGCTCAGCCCCTGTGGGCTCTCCATAACTTGGCAAAAAAGAAACTGCTCCAGGAGCCTTGTCCAGCCTCTGCCTCCTGGTCCAGGCTCTCTGGGTGCAGGCAGTGCAAGGAGGAGGAAAGCCACAGCCCCTGGAGTGGGGTCAGGTCTGCAGACGTGGCTCATGCAGAGCCTCAAGCTTCATCTTCTTCCAAAGGAAGTCATCTCATCTCAGAGAGCCTCCTCCAAACAAAAGGAGTGAATGGTGGCTTTTAAAGAGAGTGCCTTGCAGCACACTTGGACTGACAGCATACACAGAACAGCTGAAGCCATTATTCGAATAAATATGACTTTTAAAAATACACAAAGTTTCATTAAATAGTTTCTTTTTCTTTATTAAAAAGTACCAGGATATTTTATAGACATGATCCTAGTTATCTCATAGAGTTCTTGAAATTCAAGTGCAAGCTGTCTTATTTAAGCTAAAATTTAATGGCCCTTTTCCTCTTACATTTATTTTGCAGGTCATTTTTTACCCAAAGTAGTGATTCCCTCAAACTTCGTCACTTTTTGTTCGATGGAGAAGTTGAATGAAGGATAAAGATTGGAACATTAGCATTTCAGTTACCAAAAAACCCTTTTTGTGCCACTTTAAGAAAGAGAAACTTTGTCTCAATTTTAAGGTAAAAAACTAGATTTAAAATATTTTCAGGTCATAAAATTAAAAGTGTTTAAATGCTCTTTTAAATTAGTTTATAAAAAGGGGATAAATTAAGTATTTTTCACTTAATGTGTGGGCAGCTATTCACACCGTGCTCCTTAAAAACCATTATTATTTTCCTTCCCCCAGTCTCCCAGAACAAGACCAAACAGGCCCTTGATTTGTCACCAGTGCAGTCCCAGCTCTGTCACTGACCTGCAACGTGACATCGAGTCCTTTTGACACTCCATTCCAGTTTTTCTTCTCTGTTTGGGTAACTGCTCCTCCCCTGAAGTAACTTCTGACTTTGTTTCCCCCAGCTCAGCTGAGTGAAGAGGGACATTCCTAATCACAGCTCTTGTGTTAAGTAGCATTGCTATTTATATTAAATTACATACAATAAATGAAAACTTCCTATTTGCTCCTTGTGGAGCATTTTAACTAATGAGTGATACAGACAGTAGGAAAGAAACACTTTTATTTTTAGCATCACTGCAATACTAATTGCCAAAGATCACGAGTTAGAGCCCAAAATTCCACTCATGCAAGACATTTCATGTTTCCATGTGACATTCTCAGGGAGAAAACTAAACAAAATGAGATTCAACTGCTAATAAGAACTGATTAATTACTGGTTAATGCTTCACCTTGATAACTTATCAGTCAACACTTTCCAGACGCATCTGTCTGATGCCATTTGGCTTTTTCATGACTTTTTGGAAGTGCATTAGAGAGCACATTAATTCTTTTTACTGGTGGGTTTGTTTGCCTTGAAGGACACATTTTACAGTACTCACATGAGATGAGCAACCTGATCCCATCTCGTAACTTCTTAAACTCTAAAAGCCAAAATATTTGAAAGTATCACTTCCTGTATTCAACATAACAAGGATCCAGAAATTCTGCCATACTCTGGAAAAGCGCTCTTCAAACGAGACCATTAAAAAACCAAAACAAAACAGAGCAGTTTTGACAGAGAGTTTGTAAATTGAAGGTTGTGATTTTCCTGTCATAAGAGACAGGCAACTGATGAGCAATAAGGAGGTGAATGGGTGTAACTTCCCACTAAGGTCTGAACATGAAGGGGCACCCAAAGGGTCAGGAATTTTTGCCCAGCTACATCTTTCTCTTTTTTTCTGTCTTTACACAAGTGATCAAAAATAGAAGTAGGAAACAGTAGGGTACAGAATGGAGATCACTGTATGACTGTTTTAGTGTCAGGTAACGAGGAATTGGCCTGGGGCACCAATAGGCAAAGGTGAGAGGCAATGAAAATCATTGAGCATGTGGCTGGAAAGAGAAGGGATTTATGTTTGGGCTCCCTCTGAGCTAATACAGGTATTAGTTCTCACAGCATTTATGATCTGCCCTGAAAAGCAGCCATCAGTAGTTTAAGGATAGATATTTCAAACTGTATTTGCATACTCAGAAGGTCCAGATACATCTCTGGATACCTTGTTCTGTTCTGTGACACCCATGGGGATCGAATTTCCTGGTGAGGAGTTTCAGTAAGTTCCCTTGTCCCAGGGAGTGAGAGGACCAAATCTCTCTCATTAATAAATAGAGTCATGAAAAAAGTAGTGGATGTGAAGTGCAAAAGGGAAGAACTGTGATAAATATCAGGAGAAAATTAAGAGGAGCAGTTGTGCAATGGAACAGGCCCCAGAGGCTGGCTTATGGCCCTTTCACTGGGGACACCACTGGAATAAACCCTGTCCTGAGAGTCACCACTGGGTGACCTGTGTGTAGTGTGAAGGACAAGGGGTGACCAAAAGGCAGTCCCTTCCAACTCCAGCATTTCCATGATTATGGCTGGGTTATAAAACTCCTTTTAAATTGCCTTTTTGAACTGCTGTTTAAGCAGCTACAACATTTTCTGAGAACTAATAACCTGTCTCTAGATTCATACTAGGATACACAGTTCTTATATTAACAATGAATCCATTATTTTAGTTTATATTATATATTTATAGGTTACATATCATTATATATTATTTATTTAGAGATTTCTTCCTTCAAAATGTGGAAGCTGAGGCCCTAAAAGCAGTGATTGTACATTCCAGATCATCGTCCCCCTCAACTAGGCTTCTGCAATTTTTATGTATTACTCCAAATAAAAAATATTTAAAACATGGACAAATTCTAAACATTCTCATCACCATCACTTCCATTTTAACAAAATGGGACAGTGTTATTCCCTGCCAAGGCTCTCAAGAATATTTGTGCTGACAGCTGGGTCTGGATCTCTCAGATTTCTTCCCAGTCTGATAACGATGACTGCTGTTAACCAGGAGTCACTCCAGTGGAGCTCAATTTCACAAACAGAAAATGTAAAAATGTAGTGCTGACCTTGCTGGCATACAAAGAAGGTCAGGCTGAGCTGCAGGACACCCTCTGCATCCATCTCAGCTCCACAGAGAGTTTGGAAAACAACCAGCAGCGCTTTTGAAGTGAAAACAGCAACACCTTTCTTCTGCTGAGAAGTTCAAAAGAGAGGAAAAAAGATGTTTGTAATTTTGATGGTTCTCTCAGTGGAGGTGTCAACTAGCTGCTCACCTAGGATCTGTGTAGGGCTAAGGCATTTGTGTTTTCAGTTTAAAAGTACCAAATAGTAATTAACAGCTTTTAATTTGAGAACAGGGGAGAGTTAATCGTCATCTGTCACTGTCAAACAGTTGACTTTGAAATTATAAAAATTATGTGTGGTAGGAAGAGTTACACATAAATGTGAATCAACATCATACCTATGACAGAGGATTATGTAATTATGACTTAATTCAGTGGTGGCTTTTCAGCTGAGTGTCGTGAGGAGCATGTGTAATGTAAAACCAACCCAGCTAATTAACTAGATCTTAAATACTTTTAAAAACACAAAGGCATATTTAATAATAATAATTAAACTAAAGCATTGTGTTTTAGAAAGCATCAAGTGGTTTCCTGAGGTTTTGATGTAAATTCCTCGTAACAGGAGCTGCAAATAGATTGATGGCAAGTGTCAGAGAGAAAAATAAATTCTTGGGAAAGTCTGTAGATTTTTCAAGCAAGCCAGCTTTCAGTGCTGGATTAGTTTTCTCAGCATATTGTGTGGTCCTTCAGGTCAAAAGTGAGACATGCTAACAGACTAAAACAGATATCTGCATACCTGCCCTCCCTTGCCCCATTTCTGGGGACCAGGCCCATCTACTCATTATTTTTCATAAATCTGAGCTTCTCTCAGCTTACATGGGGTTGGAGGGAGCAAAGCTAGCTACTTACTATAGTTTCAGAAAGCATGCCCATGTGAGAAGTCAAGAAGCTTAAAATCCAAAGATGAAAAAAGCATTACAAGAAGATAATTCTCTCCAGTGATGCACCGAAACATGGCTTGGCTGAAAGTATTTGAGCAAGGAACTGGTTGGAGAACCAAAAAGCTGCTGCAGCTCCTCCATATGGCCCATACAGCTCCATCACACCCCACAGAGGCCACAGCATCACCTCTTGGTCCTCCACTCAAGGAAAGCCTCACTCTCCTTCCCCAGTTCCTCTCCTGGCAGCAGCCACCCTCCCTGTGCAATAATTCTGCTCTTCCCCAGCTGCTTGGGCTCACTCAGCACCACGGAGCAGAGCAGGGTGAAGTGTAACTTCTGCACTCTTCTGGCTAAATTTATTTCTGAGCATAAGAACCTGGGTTGCTATTTTGGTAAGAACAATTTCATTCCATTCTTCTCTCAATTTGTTTTCACAGCTTTAATGCTTCAAGGATTTATGCTGGCCCTTGAGAGCAACACCTCTGGAGCTAGAAAATGGTTTTGCTGCTGGCTGCCCTCTGGTTTGCCCTTTAAAGAGTTCCCTGGAAAGAAGCTTCTGATTTTGCAAATACAACACTGTTGTTTTGTAGAACACATACTATACTCTCTCCAAAGCCAAGCTGAAGAACAGTCCCATTTTCTCCACTGTCTCACCCTTAGCATCGTTTCTGTCACCAGGGCCCAGCAAGAAGCTGCTACAGCAGCAGCTGGAATGAGCTGGAGGGAGGCAAGGTGCTGGGAATGGGAGTCACTTCCAACAGCTCCAGTTATCAACAGCTCTAGCCTGAAAGAAAACACATCTGAGTTTCTAAATGCAGCCCATATAACAAGATGCATCTGGCTTTACCTCACACATTCAAATCTATTTGTTTTATCTGTCCCTATCCCCAAATCCTAATCTGTCCCTGTCCCCAAATCCTAGTCTGTCCCTATCACTTCCTTCTAGCTGAGATAGGCATCAAAGAACTACATCCAATTTAAACACCACCTCTTCCCCCTTTTCTCCCATTTGTGATTAAAATAAATAAAGGGGAGGGGGGGAGCCAGATTAAGCTACAACAGTAATTTTTAGGACTGGTGTATTTAACACTGCAGTTTCAGTGCTACAATTCGTTTTAGAGGAGGGTGAAAGTAAAGTACCTTAAGTCTAAATACAACCAGGTAACCAGGCATTCCCCAGCTTAAAAAAATAAAAAACAATTATTATAGATATGTGATGCTGGTGTTTAGCAACTGATACGATATTGAACAAAACTCTTCTCACAGGTGGGTTATTTTCTGTCCCAGAATCACAGCTATTCTGATGATATCTACTCTTGCCTACAGATTCTATATTTCTCCTTCTGAGCTTGACACAAATCACAGCTACAGCTTCTTCAAGTTGTTTTTCTAACAGCTTGTGATCTTGTTCTTTTGGCAGCTTATTCAAAGAAAAATAGCATTAACTCTGCTTAAATAGAAGCAGTCATTTTCTTTCACTGACAATTAATGACTCATCTACATCTCTGTTTCCAGGGGTTTGGGGTTTAGATCTGCCATAATCTACCAGTTGTCAAAATCAGGTCTGGGCACATCAACCTTAGTAGAAATAAAGATATTGCACACAGGGGATTCCAAGATAACTTTTCTATTATCAGCCATATGCAAAGCCAGTTCAGTTTTCGTGCAGTTCCTCTGTACTAGAGATTAGGAAGCACCTAAAAAAAAAAGCAGAGCATCTGTTTGTTTACTACACACAGCATTGCTACAGAACAGGGTGATAGAGACCACTGAGTAGAAGTCACAAGTTGATAATTAGCAGAAGCAGTGCTCTACAATCCATGAAAGTGTGCAGGATGTTATCCTTAAGGTAGCCTAGAATGGAGGAAAAGTTGTGCAGTGAAATGGCAACTCCCCCACGGTGTCACCTCGAGTGCACATCCCACACCTCCTCTGCTGCCACTGCCCCTCTGCTGCACAGTAAATCTGTCCCTGACAGCTTCTGCTTCTGTGAATTGCACTGTTTTATTGCCAGCAAAAATTCCATATATTTTCTCTTTTTTTGCCTTTTTTTTTTTTCTTTTTGGTTGTAAATATAGTTTTCCTGTATTAAGCACAGGACTTTCATATTACAGTAAAATTAGAAATCCCCTTTGGGTTTCCCTCACTCAGATGGATGGACTCTATCTAGTCCTAACAGCTCCAGTTACTAAATGGATTTAGAACTTCATGTTTAGAGTATCCCATGAGATGCATGAAAGGATGGCATCCCTGTGGGGGTGTTTATGCTCTTGCACTGCAAAGTTGCCTTTGGCAAATGAAGTTCCTGTGGTATTATCATTGGGCTCTGGG
Organism: Dicaeum eximium; assembly: GCA_013396995.1. NCBI lineage: Eukaryota > Metazoa > Chordata > Aves > Passeriformes > Dicaeidae > Dicaeum > Dicaeum eximium. The sequence continues at coordinate 957,070 of VWZP01009947.1, read as the reverse complement.
TACTTTGGTCTGAACATACCAGATGGGGTAAGTTGAGGACGATGCTGTGCTTCAAAACTGAGTTTTCTGCTTTTAGTAAACCCACAGTTTACCTCATCATTTTATCTGGGCAAATGGGAGACAAGATGATGGTTTTGATTCTCCGCTTTTAACTGTGCCTGTTTGAGTTGTGTGCTGAAACTGAGCATGCACTTCTTAAATGTTTCCTATTGTTTCTGCAATTTAAAGAGAAAAAATACTAACTCATGGTAACTTGGACAAAACTTAAGGAAGAGTTGGAGGTGTAAGAGAAAGTTTCTAGAAAACTAAAGAGGAATAGATGTTTCTGTTTTCTGTATTTTAGTTACATCTTAAAATGAAGGGATTTACTCTTAAAAGTATTCTCCCCTAATCAAAACCTCTAATTTCAATTCAAGTCTGAAACGTTTGTTGGGTTTTTTTTTTCTGTGCTGTACATTTTGATAGCAAAGACAGTCAATTCTCAACTCAGTTGACCAAACCTGGCTGGCCAACTTGAAACCCAAGCAGCTAAATCCCTTATTTGTACAGCTGCAGGCACTGAGCTCCCCTCCACCCCCTCAGCTGATCAAGTTGCAGGACATGAGCTCTGCACCAAGGCAGTGACCTGGGGGTCCTGCAGCAGGACAGGGAATGATCACAAGCCTCTTCTGTCCTTACAGCTACAGCAGCTCTGCCCATACTTTGGAGGGAAGTATTGCTAAAGTCTTCTAACCATGGCAAGGTTTAACCTGGTGCTTGTACAGCTGCAGGCGCAGCATTGCTGCAGCCCAAGACAGATCTGAATGCAATGCAGCCAATCCAGGCTCAAAGCTTGGGCATGTTGTTATAATACAGCTTGATTACATTTCAAATTAACTCAAACACAGATAGGTGTTGAATTAAATGGCCAACATTTAACATGAGTCTGCACATTTATGAATCCACCAATCGTGAAAAACTGAAATTACTTCTAAGCAACCAATCTGAATGCAGTTTTAACTTGGATGTGCTAAAAATGTCATAAGTTCATGACAAATTTTCAAATAAGGAACCACTGTATTTTATATTACATATCTTCTGAGTTCATTTACAAGAAGCAGTAGTAAAAGAAGGCAGAAGAAACAGCTTCACAGTCTGTCCTACATCTGCCACTGGAGTTACAAGAATTTCCATGTTGGAAACCAACAGGAAGCATGTCAGTTCACAAGAACCAGCATCCTTGGCACCAAGGACCAGAAATTTGCTACTTTAACTTTGCAGGGAATTCTGTAGAAGGTAATTTACTTCCTGAACTGTGTCATGCTAAGAAAATTCCAAATAGGAATCTCTCCCTTTTCCAAGAAATGGGGGATTATCATCTGCCATAATTACACATTACAGTTTACAGAAAAAAATTTCCAATTTCGTTGTGTCTTAGTCACATTGTTTACTGGCTGTCTGAGTGCAAGGAGTACAGATGTTAAATAACCAGCTGCAGCACCTTCTCTACGTATTAGATTTGAGAGGAGGGCTGCCAGGGGCTTAGCTAGTCCTGAGTCCACTGGAGAGAGTCATCATCCTGTCTGGGCTGGGGCAAAACTTTCTTATGACATCACTTCTGCTTCGAGGCTGCTGTGACACACCAAATCTGCTTCCCCATCTGCAGGGGAGGGTGACACCTAACTCAGCTTGGAAATCCAAGAGGCCCAAAAATGAGAAGAAGAAACAGGGATTTTTACTTTTTTTTTTTTTTTAAACAACCTATTCCTTCAGTTCCAGAGTTGTTTACCTAACACTTCTGAAGCCCCAGGCAATGCACTTTTGTTAACCTGTATTTACCTAAGGCTTAAAAGGCTTTCCCAGACTAAGGTGTGTGTGTTTTACGAGCAGCACGGCTTCCAGAAGCTCACGTTGGAGCATCCTTTGCAGCAGATCCACAGTGTGTGCTGAAAGATTTTAGCAGGGGAGGTTCCACGTGCCTGTTTGCTCTCTCCAAAGCTGAGCTATTCCTTATGCTGTTGCTTGTGCCTGTCAGAGAGCTGCTGGCCCTGGAGCAGAGCCCAGGCTCTCCCAGGGCTCAGCATCAGAGGAGTGTAACGAGATAGGAAATATTTGTTGTCTGAAGGATAATGGGAAGGGGAATAGCAGGGAAGGGTGGATGCTGGGGCAGCCTTGGAGCACAGGATCTCTTGGAAAACACTCCAGAAAGAAGCTGTGAGGAGCTGAGAAAATGCCACTGTCCCCCTAAAGACAGGGAGCCTAGAGCAACAAATCTGGATGGTAGGAATGGAGGAAAAACCTACAAAGTGGAAGAAACAGGTATGAGACTGTTGGAAGGGAGAGCTCAAGGCAGAACCTGGCCAAGAGCAGTGCCAGAGCAGCAGCCAGGCTGGTGCCTGCCTAGGGAGGGCTCAGAACTCCTGTGCTTTTACTCAGGCAAAGAATTTTTCACTCCTGCCAAACAAATTCCACCTCCATCTTCTTCCAGGCAGATGCAGTGCTGAAATGCTGCAGTCTGCTCTCACTAAGTGCCTAGAAAACAAACTCAAACCAACGGGCTCCTGTCTCGAGTCAGGATGTCAGAGGTTAACATTTGCTGTGCAGTTTCTATTCCTGAGCAGGAGAAAAAGTTCCTTGGAGGGGAAAAACTGCACAGTTTGAATTCTTCAGTGAATAAATTAACATCACTTCTCTGTCTCCTCCCCTTTCCTTTCTGAGGTTAGTACAAATGCAGGCTTTAGCTGGTGTTCTACAAATAAACCTGAATTCCAAAAAAGCTCTTAACAGCTCCTCTTCTCAGGAAAGGGTTTGCTGTCACAAATAAAGCAAACCAGGAAAAAGTAATTTTCAAGTGATTTTCCTGTCCAGTCACTTCTTTGCTGAAAGAGAGCAAAGAAGCTCTTTAACACCCCTCACGATGAATTTTCAGCTCTGTTTGTTTTGACTTCTTGTAGCTCAGCCAAAAAATAATTTCAAAAAACCCCAGAAAAATAACCCACGTCTGAAAATTTCCACTAATGAATTCCAGACTTCTGGACTGCAAAACCATCTGCTTTCTCCCAAGTCATGTTGTCAACAACTAAGCACAGCTGTATGAAGGGTAACAAAATATTGCAGTTACTTGTGTTTCTACACCCCTAGATTTGCAGGGTTATTGAAGAACAGCAGAGAAACCCACCAGGTCCAGTGCAAGGCTTTATCTTTAACGTTGCAAAAACCAGCAGCATTACCCTAATCACATTAAACAGACAGGTTACATAGGTGAACCATTTTCATTGTTTTAGAAAATTCTTACAGTAAAGAGGCAGTGGATGGCAAAGCACACTACCAGGGCTTCCACCACCCAGCCTGGGAGGCAGGAACTGGGATGCTGCACATTACTGGTGCTCAACAGCTCAGTCTCTGCTGTTGTCCAGGCAGCCCAGCAGCTCCAAGGAGACAGTAACTGGGTGCACTAGAAGGTCCATTGAACTTACGGTGTCTCTCAAACCCAATAATTGCATTAACACTGCAAACAAGACAAATGGTTTTGTCCAGCCCTGCTGCCATCAGGGACATCCAAGCCTGCTCAGGGCTGTGTGCAGTGTGAGGGCACTGGAGAGCTTTGAGAGCTCCCTGAATGTGCTGCTGGCACCTGGAGCATCCTCTGCAAAAACAGCAGCCTTCAGCCTCAGCCCCTCTGGCAGCATTTGGTGGGGAGAACCTGGTTCAGCACTAGCACTGAGCCCTGTCCTCTTTGGGAAGGCACTGGGAGGTTCAGTCCCACCTTTCTGTGCCTTCCTGCAGACACCAGAAGCTCCAGAAGCTCTGGATTCCTGCTCACACTTTGGGCATCATCTCTGACACTGGCAGCACTGAGCCAGCCCCTTCCTGTGGGAGAGCTTCCTACCACAAACCACACCAGGCAGCCTGCTGCTCCTCTGGAATAGGTCAGGGCTTTATTTCTTGCCTTTGGAAGGTGGTTTCTAACAAAATTTCCTTCAGATAGACACAGCTGAAGCAATTGCTTCTTACCTTCAGCCCATTAAACACGTACTCATCAACTGCAGAGGCAAATATTGTGAAGTAAATAAGGTTTTAGCCAAGTCTGATTCTGATATCTTTGAGAGCTCCATCCTTAATGCAACTTCTTCCTTAAAAAGTCCTAGATGCATTTACAATTTCAAAAGAAACACAAACTAATTGATCAATAGAATTAATATAGCAAAATCAATGTATTAATTAGAGGTCAAGGAGGGTTGATACAATGGAAGGGTTCTTACATGCTGCTAGAATGTTTTTAACTTTCAAGTTTCCTCACTTCCTTTCTTACAGCCTTTTTTTTAGTAAGGCACAGGGGAAAGAAAGACTTTGAGATAGACATTTAGAAACTGAAACCAGATATTTAACATAGAGCCTGTCAAATATTTCAAGTCATAAATACCCATCAGTGCATAAATAGCTTGTGCTTCAATTGTTACAGCCTACAAGAAGATATTTTTTCCAGGTAGGCTGTGAAAAAGCACAACTCTGAATAGAGCACATCTTTCCTCCAAGGGACAGATGTGCTATAAATTTCCATGAACAGAAATAAATATTACTTTGTTTATTTTTCTGACTAGCAAAATACAAACCCAAATACTAAGTCTTCTGCTCTGTACTCTGTTAATGATGTAGACCACAGCTTATTCACTGCCCTGAACCTGGTGTCTGCTAATACTTAACCAACTTAAGCTTCTTGCTTATCCTTTAAATTAGTGGATTTTAAAGATACAAAAAAGCCCCCCACAAAGCCAAACAAGAAAAGAAATATTTCTCCTTCACAGGCATAATCAGTCAGGTAAAATTGGTGATGGCTACATAATAAGTAAAACATATCTAAGGGTCACCCATGAATAAGAGAAGTTCAGCCACACACCAGAGTGATTTACCTGATCTACAGCAGCTGAGTTAATTCACAGGTGGAGACTGCCAGCTTTTCAAGGAAAGATCCCAAATACACAGCTGCTTTGGGAACCTTAGCTCTATTTTCCACAGGGATGGTTTGAGGAGTTAGATGAGATCTGAGCTTTTGGAAGCACGAACTACATTTGTGAATGTTGCACCCATCAGGCCTTGCTGAAGGGAGCAGCTCTCGTGGCACTGGGCTGTACCTGCTGCACCACCTGGGTGTGGCTTTGCACGTCCTGAGCCTGGCCCCAGGGGTACCCTCTGCATTATCCCCTGAGTTAAAATAAGTGAGGATCAATAGACAAAGCCTATTTCTTCCTTTCTTATTCAGACTGGGGGATTCTTGGGTTTAACTGCCTCTTATCAGCTCTGGGCCAGGTGGTCACTGGCTAAAACCAAGCCTAACTGTTGGCCTCAGGGAATCTTTTCCCACTGATAATTTGCATCCAGTACCTGTGTGCTTATGCTCATATCTGTCACCTTTCCTTAGATAAGCAACCAGCTGATAGGAGAATTCCTATGAAAGCAAGTTTTATTGCTAGAAGTTCCCAAGCACAGAAGTATAATGCTGGAGGCAGTAAATGCACTTTGGGGCTGGGGCAAGGGCTGTCTGTTAGAGCTGCCATCTCAGATCTGTGCCTGTGGCTTTTAATGAGCTGTATGTAAAACAGATTATTCACAGCAACTAGAAGTCAACATTTGCATTTGATTTTAAAAGGGTGAAACATCTGCTGAGGAGATAAATAAATATTCTTATTCCTTCTCATGGGATAAAGGACTTATCAAAGGCCCCAAAGAAAGCCAGAGGCAGTGTGTGATGCTAAGGGTGGAGCATCTGTATTGTCTCTGTCCCAATCACAAGAGTCCTTCAGAGTCCTTCTTTCACCTCTCAGATCACACTCCAAAACCAAAGGTAATGAAATATTCCATTTTTCCATACAAAAAAATCTGTCAGATGATCTAGTGAGGTAGGATTTGTCCTTTACAAATTTTTCTTTTGAAGACTCTTCTTACCTTACAATTCTTGCTGGTGTGTTATTCTACACTTTAGAAAACACATCCTGGAGGAGACTGAATGCTTTTTTTGCAGCCAACGAAAGTAAAGGAGCAATTCCTGTACCCATCTCTTCTTCACTGCTCCTACTGAGCTCTAATGTGCAGTGCTAGTGAAACAGTGCCAAAATGCAATAAAAGCTTTGGCCTCTTGGCAACAAAAGAGCTAAAAAGTATCTCCTGGTAAGCTGCATCCAGTTCTTGTTCTCTTTTTATTAAAAGACTGCCTCTCACAAACAGCATTTACTGACAGCTTAGAGGAGGTTTCACTGATGACGGACATGGTCCATCTTTTAATGGATCTGAGCACTGTTTACTGGGCAGAAAATGAAAAGGCACGTCTGCAAAATTAGCAGGAAATGTGTCCTTTTCTGGTATGCAAAAATACGATTTCTTTCTATTAAATTTGGCTTAGATTTAATAAAACATATTATACAGATGGAGATTTCTTTCAAAAACAAATTAACCATCCTAAGCTAACCAGGATTTAATGGTTCTGGTAGAATAGTCAGATAGAAAATAAACTATAAACCAATATTAGTTACATTTTCTCTTTCAGATTGATGTATTTTTGCCAGTAGATTGTGTTTTATTTGGGCATAACTGTTAGAGTTAACACTATAAGGCAAAGTTCAGACTCCAATTTTATGAAAATGTTTATATCCAGTATTAGTGGTTCCTCTGCTTTCCATGTTTTGATTCAGGGAAAGAAAGAAGCTGGGTTTTGATCTTGCTCAAAATGAAATTAAACCAACAGACATTTTGCCAGGTCTTTTGTGGTAAAGCAGTATCCTCACTGTTTGCAACCAGCCTTTCTGCTTCCTTCCACAAAGTGAGGCATCAGAAGAACCTTTTGGGAGAGAAGGCATCAAAAGGGAGGTATCTTCAGGGGAAATAATTTCCTTCTCCAGACCAAATTTAGATATCCAAAAAGCTTCCAAGAAAATGGCTTAGCACATGCATTATATGCCCCAGCATCCCACTGTTAGCAGCTGCATGCAGAGTTTCAGCAGTCATCTCATAGAAATACAACAGCAATTTTCACTGAGACCAGAAGTATCAATGGATGTGGAGTAGGAGCCCAATTTTACAAGAGACCCCCCACTCCTCACAACTTTCCTTTGAAGCACAATGCCTCCAGCCCAGATGCTGGAGTTCCCAGTCTGCAAACTGCTCAGAACAGGCTCTGAGCAGCTGATTTCCTGACCTTCACAAAGAGCTGTGAAAGCACAGTGCACCCCTTCAGGGACATGAAATACCTGTTGAGTCTACTTTGTGTTGAGGGGTGTCTCCAAGGTGAACCTGGAACTAAGCCTGTGGTATTTTCCTTTAGCTCTAAAGCACCAGTTAGACCAGGGCAAGATGGTTCAAGGGTTAAATGGGCTTTAGCAGATCCTACTTAAATCTCATGCTCCATCATTGATTTTTTTATAAATGTAGGGAAGTCACTAAAGTCCAGATCATTAGAAATACTCGAGTACCAGTTTCCTTGGTTTTATCATGCCTTGTGTTTAGGCAACCTGAGAATTTAAGTCCTGAGCCTCTAAAAGCACCTCAGCAGCACTTTCAGCCCTTGGTAGCCACGTTTCAAGTTACACTTGGGAAGAGCACAGTTAAGGAGGGAAAGGTGTCCTTCAGGAAATTAACCCCACTGAAACATCAAATCTACCCATGAATGACCTGATATGAAAGATGATCAGATGATAAAGCAGATGCCCAATATATCTCTCTGACCTGATATCTGAGACAAGGAAGAGTTTCCTCTGCCAGAATAGCTGTGAGCCCTCTCCCAGATGTGTGTACATCACATATCCATCCCCTCCCAGCCAAACCCATCCCATGCCCTCCTCAAGTGCCCCAGCAGTTCTCCAGCTCTTCCTTTTGTGGGTGCTCTGTCTCTTTCCTTCTTGATGTAGGAGAACAGATTCAACTTTCTGGTCCCCACAAGTGACCATTTCCCTGACACCTTCTGCAGGAGCCGTATGAGTTCAGATAATGAGGATCCATCTCCACAAAATGGGCTTTATTCTACTCTTGCTGAGAGTTTCTTTGGCTCTAATGCAAGGCTGAATTAGAATTTTGCTGTTCCTTGCAAAATCATCTAAATATTAAAGTTATGTCCTTAAGCTGTCTTTTGGTGAAATCTGCTCTGGAAAACACTCCACATGACTACGCCAATAATGTCTCTAAACGTTCTCTCCAGTGAAGGGAGTGACATAAAAATTTTAATTCCTTCCTTACTACTCACTCTGCTGCCTGCCCCGTGTGTAGGAGCCGTGGAGTGACGGGATCATGTGTGTCTCAGTGACGCATCCTCCGGGTCGGAAATGATCCGCTCGCGCTGCAGCGTCAGACCCCGCACTCTGGGGAGCCACATTTCACATTTCATAACCTCCTGCAAGAAAGAGAACCTCAAGAGCGGCGTCAACTGAGCAAGAGGCAGGGAAAATACAGCCCAGAGAAAGTCCAAATCGTCTTCTACCTAACCAATGTAAATTAAAACTGATAGATTTGGACTGATGAGTAGAATCGTAGAATGAGTGGAAAGTAGATCAGACAAAAGCATGCAGCTACCAAAGAGTTGTAAAGGACCCACTGAGATATTCAGTCTCCTGTGGGTGTTTGCTGGAAAATCACCTCTAGTTGTGTTGCTGAGCTGCCTGTAGGTCCTGAGGGCAGAATCCAGCTGGTTACACAGAAAGGATGAACTGACTGGTGGCATCTTCCTGACTTCTACTGGCCATGACTTGGTTGCCTTTGAGCTATCTGCAGCCATAATTCAGGGAACCTGGCTCACCTTTTACTGGGTTATAAACCTGTCTAAACAAACAAACTCGAAGTGTAGCTGGGCTAAACTAACAGCAGAGGTTAAAGACAGGGCCTCCAAGGAAAATAACTGAACAGCACAATTTGGGAAAGAGCTAAAGCTGAACATTGTGTTTGTTCCCAGTGTTCCTAATGAGGAGGTAAAGTAGAAAACTTAAATTGCTTGTATCACCTCAGTAGGAAACTGGGTAGTTTTAGGATTCTGCAGCAGAAATGAATCCTAGAAGATAGCTAGAGAGGTGATTTCAAGTATCACCATTTTTAAATGCTCAGTTGGAATCCCTCTGATGAAAACTCCCCTGTAACACCTGGTGTTTCGTTGTGACTCCAGCTCCCTGAGAACATCACTGCCTTTGCAGAAAAAGGTGTTCAAGATAACAACAAGGACAATGCTTTAAACAAGATAGCCGACAATAGCACTAGGTTTGAAAAGCTCCTCAGAGAGACACTGGTTTACAGCAGGGTGAGCCATACCTGACACTAATTGTAGCAGATCGTGACTTCTTCAGAGACATTACACACTGAGCTAGATTTTGGGGGTGGGAGAGCTTGATTATGACAGCTCAGTGGCTTTCATTTGCACTGCAAAGTCTATCAGATTTGGGTTTTTAATTTGACACTGCAGGTTACAAGCAGTTTTGACCCTCATAAAAAGAATTTTCTCCTTGATCTTTACCAATCAACTGAGCCAATCTCACACTTCCCCAGCAGGGCAGACTGATGAAAACAGGCTGCCATTGGAGGTTCTGCTTTCTGTACAAATCCAGACTTGCACATTAGCTAAACCATATTTGCTGTGGGGGAAGAACTGTCGATTTTTTTTTTCTTTCCAATCCCATTTTTCCTTTTCTCTGGGGCACCCATCCTAACATCTCATCCTAGCACTCTGTACAACATCAGGGCATGCATGACACCACCAGTGGGGCAGGGAACATCAGCAGCAGCCAGAACTTTACCTCTGAGCAAAGTTACTCTGTGGCCATCTGAACATTTACACTGAATGTTTTCTTTTTCAACTTCCACCAAAGGGTGTTTGTTTTTATCCACTCCTTTTATTTCCTCAGTAGCAGCAGAGATGTTTTGAATAAGGCAAGGGGAATACTTCTGATTATTTGGATTCTGTTCAACATAGACAGATTTATGTGTTTACCCTGGAAATGACTTATTGGATCATACTTTGAGCAGAGCCAGGGAGCCCCCTTGCCTCCACCTCCCCCAGCCAGTCCCCAGGGCTCTGCCATAATGTGGTTTTCACTATAAGCAGGAGCATTTTCTTCCTTACTACAGTATTTTTCATTATGCAGGGAGGAGAATAAATAGGAAACTCAAACTCTGAAGGAAAAACTTGATTAAAATTACTGGGGGTGGGGGGCAATACAGGGCTTTTAGACTCATATGTGTGCAGTGGTGTTAAAGATGTGATGATGGAAGGTGATAGAAGCCATGTCCTGTGTCTATAGTGCAGCAATGTGGTAAAATAAGGATTGGTTTAGAACAGACCTCAAGACTCAGTTTGGATCTTTGGTGTGCCCAGGTTATTGCTGAAGTTCCGGTGAATTTATTTGATTTGTTTTCTTTCAGTGGTAATTTTACCAAGGGAACATTCCTGCTTGCCAGCCCACCCCCCCAGGGCTGCCCCTTGCAGCTGAGTGAAAATGATAAACTGTTTCTAGAAAGATGAAGATGTTGGTGAAATTCCTCTTCAGTTTCACCTTTATTTGGCCTTTATTTGGCCTTTATTTTTCCCATGCCATCATTATATGAGGGTTAATCAAATCCAAGATTCCTCTCTTGTTTTTGTCATGTCCCTGCAATGTGCTCTGCAGGAATACCAGAACATAAACTTTTTTGCCTGGAGGAGGAGAGGACTGAGATCCCCTGGGTGAAGAATTAATTGCCACTTTTTGGTGACAAAAGTGTTCATCCCAATAACTTGCTGAGTGGCTGAGCTTTTGCAAAGCTTTTTTGCCAGCTGCACTCACATCACATTTGCTCTGCTGTGAGGGATTAGAGCCCAACTGCCTGCTCAGAAAAGCACTTTTGTAGTTACATTACCTGCAAGAAGAGCTGGGACACCAGCAGAGAGATCAGACTTGTGAACCCCATTCACCCCAGCTCCCAGTTCCTGCTCAACAGCAGCCCACCCACAGGACACCACTTGCTGCAGACCCCAGGGAATGTGGGCTGCTGTGAACATTTCAGCACAGTTTTTTGTCCCATGGAAGTGTCCTAATAAACCCCCAAAATAGTATCAGAGCTTGGAGGGATTCCTACCTCTGCAGCCCCTTGATATATATCAGTTTCAGAGGCTGATCTGTATTGAATTACCAGAGTTAGCATCCTGGTAGAAGAGAAATTCCACTGGATGACAGAAAGATCTCCTGTTACCCTCCTAAGGGGGGAAGAAGTGAAGGTCTGTGGGGCAGAACTGCTCTTTGACATGTCAAGTTCCAGCCACAAGAGGTTATCTCAAACATCTGCTGTTGATTTGTGTGGCTCTGGAGGCAGACACATTTCACACAGCAACTCTGCCTCTGCATTTGGTGTGCCTTTCTTTAGCCTTCTCTTTTTCTTTTTCATCTCTCACTCCATCAGTGTGGGTTAATGTGGAAGAAGTTTTACTGAGTGGTTTCCTGGTTTATGTGATATTTTTACTTTAATGAGAATGAGAGATGATGAAGCTGAGCAGTGAGCAAGTCTATCTGAAATTCTGAGGTTTCCATGTGAATTCCTGGTGTGGGGTTCATGCACCCCTCCCACAGCAGTCAGGCATGAGGAAGCCTTTGATGCATGAGACATGACACAGTCACCTCTCCACAAAACGAGACATTCCCAAATTCATCTATTTTCTCTTCTGACACTTCCTTTTCAGCTGTGGCCTTGCATGAGATAACCCAATTCTGCTGGTTTCTAAAGAAAACACAAAAGCCAGCAGATATAATGACTGAGGATATTGAGCAAGGAACCATTTACCCAATTGTAACCACTTGAACCATTCTCCAGATGTACCTAGAGCATCCCTACCATATCCCATGGAATTTTCTGTGGCAGACAAGACCAGCTGCCATGCCTGGGACAGAAACAGCTCTGCTGAAGCTCTTCTAGAGACATTTTATTAGACATTTTCAGTGTAACAGCAAAGCTTGGAGCAATGTGACATTTCTTGCTTTGGGTGGGACAAATGATATTTCATTAATCATTGCTTGTTTTAGAGTTACATCACTGTCCATGAAATTGAAAAACAGAGAACGTTGTGTAGTTTCAATAGGCTTGACCATCAAATTACGCAAGTCATCTGTAGTAGGGAAGTGAACAGGTCACTCTCATGGTTACAACGCCCAGTGTGGCTTTTTTTCCTTCCTAATGCCTTTTTCATCTGAAAGTAGCTGTGCCTAAATCACGCTGAAAACTACACAACCGAAAAATTTTGTCAGTGACTTCAGCTCTACCAGTGATAATGTTGAAGATGCAAACCGTCCCAGCAAAAAAACTTCTATTTTTCATGTGTTAAAAACCAGGCATAGAGCTGCTAGAGTGAGGCCTGGTTAAAATTTGTCAGTAATATTTTAAATAACTGGCACTAGGGAGTTTTGTAACTTGCCATATTTATGCATGGGAAATACAGAACCAAATTGCCATCCCCCTTCAGGGTTACAGGGCAGGACTGGCCATTTCCAGCTGTGACCTTTGCCCATGCTTGTACATTGCTCAAGGACAGTAAAATTAATACCACAGGGATGGATGAATTCTTTGTGGGATCCCAGCTATGCTCTGCTGGGTACCCAGATCCAGCTGCCCTGTGCAGCAGGGGGTCATTGTAGATGTGGGCTCTTCTGGACAGAGAGTTTCTGTCTGCACAGCACAAGTCAGGATCCTGCAGCAGATGCTGGAATTTCCGTGCCAACTATAAGCCTGGAGAGGCACTTGAAGAATTGGGCAGTTCTTGTTGCTGTTGGAGGTAATGGATTTTGACATTATTCTCGATGGGCAGCACAGTCAGTCTGCCAGGGGAGGCTCTCCCACACGTGTGATTAAATGTGTGTACAAGCTCCTGGGTCAGTATTTCACCAGTCATTCCTTAACTGGGTTTGTGCTTTTCAGGCATACAAAATAAACATTGATTTCCTTTGTTAAATGGAGAGCAATAAACTGGGGTTGCACACTTTTATTATCAGGAAATGGAATATAATGCCCAGGAATCAGAAGCGTGCGGGTTCCTGTGCTGTGTACAGAAAACCCTGGGATGAGAACTTCCCCTTACTGGTATCAGAAAAAGACTTTGCTCAACAGTGCTCATTCACATCCCTGTTTATATTCCTACATGAAGCAAGATGTGGCCAGCCCATAAAAATGTAGAGAATGATAAAGCAAGAGAAACAATACATAAAATTACAATCTTCTCAATCTACAATATTCAACTACATCTGTGTTGGATCAGAGTTTGGCTGCTGAGGATGAACTTTCAGAATATGTTTTTCCCAGTTTTGGTTCTTTAGGGAATTGGGGAGCTTTTCCTCTGAATTTTCATAAGCACTTCTTTTTATATGGCCAAAAGCTCACCAATTACAAAGTCACAGTGTGGTAGTCAGGCAGGAGAAAATGCTAAATGGAATTTTGTTCTTTACATTTTTTAAACTTCATGTGCCCATAAAGTCTTGGGCAGAAAGCTCCTCAGCACATAACCATTACATGGCTGGGAGGCAGACACTCTCTGATTTCTGAAGTGGAAGACACCAAGATGTTGGAGCCTGATATGCTACTGCAGAGGCTAAAATAATAATTAGTGAATAGTTTCCACCCTGAAATTCCAATATCCAAATATAGTCTGACACCCTACTGCCACACAAGGAATGGAGCTGAGAAGTCCCTGTAGTAGCTTGTAATAGAAATGTCTATTGAGAGACAAGGTTTGAAGTAACTAAAGAAAATATAAAAGCCAGGAGTACAAGTAGCTGGCTACAATTTAAGATTTTAAGACCCAACACTTAGAATACAGCATCTGTTGTATGTTGATTTTTAATGAATTTCTGTACAGTCCAGTTCTTATCCCTCTTTGAAGATCTATCATTTACCAGGTAGAGTCAAAAAGCTGATTCACTGCAGCTGTTTTCCACCAACAATTCATGGCCAAGAGTTGACCATGTCCATTGAAGCTACCCAAGGAGTGAGCCTATAATTGAGGAATGGCCAATTTCTGTGTGTTTGAGGGCCCACTTCATTTCACATGGCAGATCACATAAACCAGCAACCCCTGCCCAACACTGCAATATTCCTAGGGGTCAAATTTAAATCCACAGCTTTTCTGTTTCACATGTAGCTCCTTCTCCTAAACCAGAACTATATGGCTGATTAGAATTGGGGGTTTTTAGTAATTGGGGTTGTGCTCTGACCTCCTTTGGTGTGATGCAGTCAGCCCATGATAAGCAGTGATGCTGGAGGCACCACAACTGCAGTGCCACTCCATTTAATCAGCAAATGTTTTCAGCATAACAGTGAATGTTTTCAGCTCGACAGTGAGGGATTCTAAATTGAATATGCAGCCCAGGTAATGCTGGCTGTCCTGTCCTGTTTTTGCTCTGTTATTTTTAATCCTTTGTTGCTATGGGAGGTCTTGCTGGGATGTTTCTGATTTGGAGAGCAGTGCTTTGCATCATTTCCCCTCTAAACCAGACTCGCTTTCTCTGTTGTGGTAAGCAGTGAGACATTATAGTAGTTCACATTTGTTTAGGTTTGTGGATTTTTTTTTGATGGTAACTACTTACACATCCCCTTTTTGTAGCAGCTGTTTTTCTCTAACTTGCATCTGTGGCATATTTTTGAGGCCAGGAGATAACAGATTTGTTGCTGAATGCAGACATGATGTATGTTGTCAAGGCTCATAGGCAGTGAAAATCTGCATCGCCTCAGAATGCACCAGGGTTTATTTGTTTTCTCAGTTCAAGCCTTCCTCAGTGATCACTTGCTGGCTGGAGTTTGGCATGAATTCTGTGGCAGGATCAAGGGGGCTGACAGCTCAGGAATATTTGCATCACTAAGTCAGTTTGGGGTATTGAGGTGGGGGGGGACTTTTACTCCTACAGCTGTGGGGTTTTAAGGCAATAAAGTACAGGATTGTAATAGGGTGCTGTTTGGTTTCTTATGACAGTTAAAATGTTCACAAGAAGGAGCAAACCTTGGCTTGTAGCTGCAGAGAAATATCTGCTTGGGCTGTGTGGGGCTGTCATGCTCCGCACCAGAGGCTTGCTTTAGAGATGTCCACAGTGGCCAGCATGGAGAGCAGAATGCAAGGGACACAAAAGACACCAGGCTGGCAAAATGGGCTGAGCTCTCCAAGTCCCACATCAAACCCAGCATGGTTCCTGGGGTTTTGAGTCTGAATCTCTCCCATCTCTTTGGCACAAGGCAGCTCTGACCAGTGATGGGCAGATCACATCCCTTCCACCCCCGGAGGCTCGTCAGACATGGGCAGAGGCTCCTGCTGCTTATTTTGCTGCTCTGGAGTGAGAGCATTCATGTTTTCCATTGCAGCAGTCCTCCTTGCTCTCCACCAGCTGGCACCAAACCCCTCAGCTTGGCAGTTCATGAGAGAGGGGAAGGAAATGTGACCAGAAAGTATGAGAAAGGAAGAAATAATGGATTTTAGGGGAGATTCTCCTTTATCTGATCTACAGTTTCATACACCCTGTCAAGACTCACATGTCTTGACATGTGTCATACATCAAAAGAAAACCCAAAAGAAGGAACACAGAGGTTTTTTTGCTTACAACCTAACAGAATGGAGGATTTTCTTAAATTTAACAACCAAAGCATTTTCATTTTGCTTCAAGCCTCATTTCTTGATGCTTTATCTATCTTCTGAAAGATGCCCACATCTATCTCCTTTAAATTTCTACCTTTAATCACTGTATTCCATACCTGGAATAACCACTATAGCACCTGAATGTGCCTGAAGTCTCATTTCACATTCAGATGTAGAAAAACAGGATGAACCTCTATTGCAAGTTATCAAAGGGAACACCAATGACACTCTCAGCATCTTTCCTTGATATCTCATTTCCTAAAGAACAGGAATGTGGTAGATCTCACCAAGATTTTAGTCAAGGCTTTGGTTAGGTATCACCAGGAAAATCAAGGAAACTGGGGGAAAGGGGCATTAATAAGGAGCTGTTGATAAAATAATTTCCCCAGCTAAAGAGAAAACATTGATTTTTCATGGAAAAGAGAAATACCAAATCAGCAGCAGAAAAAGGAACTACTGATTGCCCACATCACTTAGGGAGTTCCTCAAAGACAGATTTTGAGAAGTGACATTCTCAGTCTATACAAGTGAGAAAGGACATTGATTGCTTTCTATAAATACTTGGAAAGGTAATGCCTGTGAGAGAGAAGAGCTATTTAAGAGCCATTTTTGGTGGGGAAGAGATGAGGTTGAGTGACCACAGACCAGTCCAGGCTTGGAATCAGGCACCCTCTGAGCAGTGGGGTGCTGGAGCAGCCTCCAACAGGCAAAGAATCCAGCTACCTGCACCACGAATTGTGGCACTCCCCAGGAGGGGGCTGTGCCAAAGGGTGAGTTATTTATTCCCAGATTTATGCCACTGCAAACCCCTGCAGGATGTGCCACAGAGGTGGCAGCTCTTCTTTAGCCCTCCAGGTATCACAGGCTGAGCCACAGCAGGTGATGCTCCAGCTCTCTCCCAGTGTCCTGTTGTACACTCTGGCCTCTGGGCACTGAATCCAGGCTCTGGCTCCCGCTTCCTGCAGCATGAGGGTGTCAAGTTCCAGCCTCTGAAAACCTCAGAGAGAAACTTTTCTTTAAAATAAAGCAAGACTGAGCTCAGCAATGACAAAGAGGTAAAAATCCTCATGTGCTGCTGGCATTCTGGGGGCACAGGAGGTCTGGCACAGTCTCTGGGATAAACAGAGGGTCTCTGAGCCCTTCATGAGGATTGAGACAATCCACACCCACCACACCCACCCTTTCTACCTCCTTCCTTCCTCTGCTCTCCATCCTCCTGCCTGGTGTGCATTCCCCTAAGGGAACAAGGAGGCAGCACAGGGATGGCAGCACAGAGGGTTCTAGAGAGGTCATTTTCTACCTCCTTGTGGTCTCTTAACCTCCATGTGAGTGGTGTAAAGAGGTGAAATGAAGCTGCACATCCTTCCAGGCAGTGTGGAGCTGTGGCCAGTGCTCCCCAAGCCTGGCTTTTGTGGGTGAGCTGTGCCTGGGAACAGTGGGTGCTGTTTGAAAGGGCAGGAGGAAGGAGATTCCTCTGGCTCCTGTGCAAACGTTACAATCTGACCCTTAAAACCAAAGAATGTGAAGTCAACTTGTGAGGATTAGAGATGCTGGGATTCGGATTTCTTTTGAGTTTTTCTCTGCGCTTTCAAAATCCCACAAGCACGGAGGAAGAAAATGTGCCCATGCAGTCTGAAACTCTTCTGGCTTCCAGCTCAGCTCAGCTCAGCTCAGGATGACTGTGGCACAATGGATTCCAGATGCTGAATTTCCGGCAGTGGCTCTCACACACACACACACACACACACACAATTCCTCAGCTCCACAGGCTCAGACATAATCCCAGACTCCTACAGACAGCAGAGACTGGCAGCATGAGAAACAGAGACATTACAGACTCCCAAACTCATCCCCCCCAACCTGACTAGCACACAGGCTAGTGGATATTTTGGGTATTTTTAGGAATGTGTTGGTGGGGTGATGTCCCCTGCCTGTGGCAGCCAGGGAGGAGCCCAGCACAGAGCACCAGGAGCAGCAGGTCACTGAGTTTGGAGCAGCATCATTTCCAGTCCCTTGGGATTGCAAACAGCACCAGGGTCAGGCTCCAGAGGTGCAGCTCAGCAATACAAGTGGCTGGTTAACCTGTTGGTGCTTGTAGGCAGAACCTTAATGAACTGATGCCAATTATAAATATTCCAGAGAGGGCTAATGATGATTAATCTGCTGTTAACTGAGTTAGTCTTTTATGACTTGTTATTTATTGCTCATATGACTGTACTCACTCGTGACACCTGTTCCTCATGGAAACATCTATCACCTATTAAATCTTTGTAAGTGATTTAGTAGGGCAACCCTCATGTAAATCATACTTATGTCACTTTTTCATATGGTGAGTGACACTAGAGATAAATTGGAGATAAATGCATAACCCAAGTTTACAGGATCAAAACCACCAGGTACATTTTACGCCTTGCATTTTGTGAGGCTGTTGCCCGGTATCAGTAACAAGAAGCAATTAAATTAAACATTAAGCAATTAAAGCAGCATCTCTTGGTGTGATGATGGAGACCATCTCCAGTCATCCTGTGCAACACAAATCAGTTCTTGCTGCAGACAAGAGGCTCCAAGAGTACCCACAGGCAAAGGCCCTTGCTGGGACTCAGCACAAGGTCAGAGGAAAGCTAATTTTATTCAGAACTTTTGCTATGAAGATATAAACTTGCAATAAAATGTTGGCAACAGCTTTAGGCTGGAATTTTCCAGAAACTTAAGGGGCAATAGGTCCCCAAATCCCACCAAACTGGTACCCCGCTCTTAGAGGTTTCTCTGAACAGCCCAGCCTTTGCTCTGACTCATTACCCATACCACTGCTATTATTTCTTCATAAGCTTTTGTTTAAGTTATTGTGCTCTTAATTTCCTGTTTCACAATCCTATACTGAGGCCAGCAAAATATATTAATTCAGGTTCCTGGATTTGCATTTGAGCATTTAAAGGATTAAAATTAATCACAGCTTCTCATTGGCTCAAGGCGATCAAAGGTTCCGTACACGTATTTCAGATTAATATTTCTCCTGACTCTGATTTGTCATAGCTCAAGTGAAGAAAAAAAAGGCAACTGGATCTTTACCAGCCATGTAAACACTGGGGCAAACCCAAGTCTAGCACGAGTAGGTGAGCCTGTGCTCATTGCAGTGCAGATATGCTGGCTCATGTCCAGCCTGATCCTAAGCAAGGAAGAGCACGTGCTCTTCCTCTCCTTCAAGGAGGGCTGTGCTCACAGTGAGTAACACACCCCCACAGCCTCTGACTCAGGGCTGCTCCCCCAGCACCCTCATCATTTCATCACACATTAATCCTCTTCCTTCAGCAAGAAACCCTTTCCCCCAGTAGATGGACAAAAACAGGTTAAGTGAATGCAAAACTGGGCATGAGCAAAAGATCTGTCAGCAGAAGTATCAGGTTTGTAGGAAAGGCTTGGAGACACCCCAACACCAGAATTTACTTCTGACTTGTGCCTCCAGAGCCTCTGTTATGCAAGATTGCTTTGTAGAGTGCCCAGAAGTGTGAAGGGGAAAAAAAATCCAATAGCTGTGAAGCATCTGGACTGCCAGGAATATCTAACTGTGGAATAATTCAAGTGCCTCCAATGAGCCAGGCAGAACAAAGGTACTTCCCAAATCACCCAGTGGGCTCACGGCCAAGCTGGAGTGAGGATCCCAGCCTTCCAAGTCCCAATTGGCTGAGCATATCTCCAGCTAAAAGATTTTTGTGGACAAGATAAATTTACCTAGAGTTCTTCAAACAGATTTTTTTCCCCTGACACTTGGCCCAGTCCTCCCTCACCAGTTCAGCGATGGAATCTGGCCCTTCGAGTCTCATTTCCATTGCAGATTCACAAACATCTTAGTAAAGAGTCTGGTGTCAAGATGTTTGTTGGCTTTGGTGGTCTGGTCAGATAGGAATAAGGGAAGTTAATTCTCCAGGGGGATCTGTGTGCAGTCCTAATTCCTTCTCCTAACCATGTGTCCGGCCAGACAAATCCACAAACATGCGAGCTGGTAACAACTGCAGCCAACTGAATTTTTCTAATTATTTTCCTGTGCACAAGATCTAGTGTGTCTGAAGCTCAGATTCCATTCCAAGTGTGTTCCAGTTGATGGAAAGACTCCTTTTGGCTGCAGCAGCCTCTGGGTCAGGGCCCTGGGACAAGAGGCAGAGCAGTGGCTGCATTTGCTTTAGAAATTCCAGCAGTGCAGCACTTGCTGGGGGAGCACCATTCCCTCAGCATGAGACAGCTCTCAGTGCTCTGGCCTGTTGTTCCAGCCACTGCTCCAGCCAGGGACACTCTGGTTACATAAATAATTACCCTTTGGACTCAGGAGGCATCACTTTTCCTGCCAGCCACCTCCTGCCCCTTCCCTCATGTCTAGCACTGACCTGCAGACCTTCTCTGAGCCTCAGGTGTGAAAAGCAGGCCAGTTCCAAGGCCTGAATGGAAACTAGAAAACAAACCAAGCTAAATAAAATATCCAAGCCAGGCATTCTGTGCACGTGTAGCAACATGTGCTGCTGTCCAGAAAGTCTCAAGGCTCTCCTACATTTCAGACAATGAACATCTTTGCTGAGGTGAGAGCCTTTTGGGCCATTTGCTCTTGCTGTACCCAGCACTGAAGAATGGGTATCAAACACCAAGAACCACTCATTTTCCGACCTGATCAATGTTTGTAACCTCTGTTTTCTTAGTTATGGAACACGTCTTTTTCTTCATTTAAGGGCATGCCCTGGAAGGTGTTAATTGTTGAGTCCTGAAGAGGGAAATGAGCTAATTAAAAAAAAAAAAAAAATTCTATTCATTTTAGCGGTTTGATAAAGCCAGCATTTCTGGAAGCTGTGCATAAATCCAAGGATAGTTAATATCCATCAAGGTTTTACTGTGCAGCTTCCAAGCAGCTCTTGTATTGGAACCAGTTGGCTGTGAGGAAAAGGATGGGAGGGATGCAGCAAGGGAGGGAGGGAGGGAGGGAGAGGTGGGCACCATAATTTTGCCTAAGGATGGGGGAACACACAGGGGATGCTGTGGCACAGCTTGAAATCCTCCTGCCCACCTCAGGAACTCTGTGTTACTGCCAAATTCCTGATTTGTGGTGCTCAGACACCGAAGTGCTGATGCTGATCTCAGACCTGGGACCTGCCTGCATTTAACTGGGCTGCATCCCTGGCCCTGGCACAGCTTTGGGTTCCACTTTTCCACTTTCAGCAAAGCAAAAGGGAGGACAGAGGGTGGTGGTGCAGGTTTGGTGAAGCTGATAAACCTGAGATGGAAAGGAAGGGCTGGCCTGGCTGGCCTGGCCTAAGTCCAGGTGGCAGCAAGGGACAGGTATTACCCCCATGCTTGGAGAAAGAAATGGAAGTTGAAAGTGAACAGAAGGGAAAAGCTGACTCCAGCAAAGTAAATGGCAAAGCTTTCTGCACTTCATTCCATAAAAATTTCACTGCATTTCATAAAGATTTCTCTTCCATGGCTTACACCCACGGTTATTAAAAGTCAGGTGTACTGCTTATTTTGGTGGATGTTTAAATCGATACAATTTATTGCATTTATAGTATTAATAAAGCTAAAGCCTATGAAAAGGAGGTATTTGGGGGAAAAAATCCTGAAAATTTAGTTAACCCAGGACAGATGTTTATTCTCCTACTGACAGTCAACAGTTCATAATACTGGAATTTGCTCCCTTTTTAATTAAAAAGGCCAGTATTCACTGAAAGATGAATAAGAATAGATGTTTGGCAAAGGATCTTACAGTATATTTTGAAAGAGGTCTGTTTAATTTCCAAACTCGCTGCTGCTCATAAGTCAAAATCTCGGAACTGACTCTGTTGCTTCCCTAATTAAATGCAATGTATCCTCTTATCTCCTCACTTTAAAAATCACCCAGCATTAAACACTCCATTGTGCAACTTCATCTGCTCCTGCAGGGGTGGTTTTGGGTTGGATTCATTTCTCTTGCTGGAAAGCAACTGGAAACAATTTTTCATTAGAGTGCCATGATTTGTCATTTGACATGGGGCAGAATCATGGCACTTTCCCCTCCAAGCATCCTGCAGGAAATGGGACTGATCCTTCCTGGCTCTGCACGGGGTTTGTTCAGGAGAGGAGAGGAGAGGAGAGGAGAGAGGAGTGGAGAGGAGAGGAGAGGAGAGGATAAAATTCCCAAGCTGGCATGAAGAGGCTTAGCTGTTAACAGCCACAGGGGAACCAGTCCCTTGACACTGAGGATGGGGAAAGGACTTCTCAAAGGGACAGACACTTGGCTGGGGATTGAGAACCTGAGTTATTGGTTGGATAAAGGGAAGAGATCCAGGGCTGATGGATTCCCATCAAGATTTCCTGGAGAGGAAAAAATCTCTCCAGAAATCCTGCCCTGATCTTTCTCCACGCTCCTGTGCCTGCCCAGAGCTCACTGGTCTCTTACCCAAGCCTGATAGGATTTGCCTTGGCACCCAAGACTGGATCATGTTACTTATTGTTTGGGCTTTTTAGATTTAGGTTTGCCTAGAAAACAGCATTATATTTAATAATAATTAAAAATAAATAAATGAAGAGTTCAATATTTATTTCCTTATTTCTTAGAAATGAAATTGAAACTTTCCAAGAAAATCAGCTCCCCTCAACTCACTCTCATAATAAATCTTCCAGTCAGCTTGATCTGAGGGGAGATGTTTGCTTGCTTGGTTTTTTTGGTGTTTTTTTTTGTTTTGTTTTGTTTTGTGGTTGGTTTTTTTGTTTGTTTGGTTTTTTTTGTTTGTTTTGTTTTGTTTTGTTTTGTTTTATTAAAAAGCGTAATGAAAATTTCCCAGTCTTTTTTTCTACTATGGAAGTAGGCAGGGAAAGAGACTGAATGGATGTTTTCCATTTTAAACTTCCATTTTGAAACTTTTTAAACCACCTCTAAATAATCTGGAGGTCTGGAAGTTACCACATTTCCTTGGTTAGGGTCAGCTTTCACCCCAGGCAGAACCAGCTGCAGCTGCAGTTAGAGACAAGAGAGTGAGACAGAAAAGCCCATGACAGAGGGCATTTATATATATATATATATACACACATATAAATATGTGGGTGTGTATACATATCAACCCATACAGTCATCCACCTTTGCAAACTTTTTTGTGACCCCCCCAGACGAACACTGACTTTTTCAGAGCAAAATATTAATATTAATATTGCTTCATTATGGCAGGAAAGCAGCTTTCCATGTCAAGAGCTTTATTAGCTAATGGGGAACAAAAAAATTTTTAACTGCCCACAGGAAATGCAGAAATTAATTGCACACAATTTCATCAAATTCCTAGGAAGAAAGCCCTCCAAAGAGAGGGCTTGGCTCACAGCGGGAGCCAGCCCAGGGCTAACTGCTAACATGGCTTATTCAGTGCTTTTTTCCAGGTAAGGCTGCCATCCAAGAGGATGACAAACTGCAACACCTTATAATTATTCCAGCAAAAACCACTTGGAACAATGCATTTGAAATTAAAGGGTGCCTTAAAGATAGAAAGTGTGGTGAATATACTTTCAATACCTCTCTGTATTATTCTTCAAGGACAAAACCCTGTCTTCTCTACAATTTCTATGAAGTGAGAGAAAATGTGACAACTCCCAAAACGACTGGACACCCCATGTGGCTCTGGCTGGGTTGTTCTGAGCCATTCTTCCCTCAGGCTTATCAGTGGAATATGGCTAGCTCCCCAAAAATGTTCTGTTTGCACTTAGATCTCCCAGCACCTCAGAGAGCCTCTCAGCAGCTCCGTGGTGCTCCAGCAACTGCAGTCCATCAAATGCATTAAAGAATGCAAGAAAATGGATAAGAGAAGCTGTGGATGAGCTGCTGGGCTGGGAGTCAGGAGGGTTTGGAGCTGCTGCCAGGCAGGGTGGGGGAGCTCTCCCCACCTCCCCACGCCCCTCTCCCACTCTTTGCTTCATCCATTTAGGGCATGGAGCCTTTTGGGAAAGCAGCATTGTGTGAGGCCAAAGGCAGCACGGAGCATGAGGCAGCTACACTCTCATTTTGGGCTTTTAGGCACCAGTGAAATATCAACAAGAATATATTGGCTTAGAGAGCAGCACTCCCCTCCTCTCCAAACACAACCCAAAACCTCAGCAGCACCTCCCCAGACCCAAAAGTCCCCCCAGGCTGCCCTGAGCCCCCAGGAGCTGGCTCTGGAAAAAGGGCTCTGTAGCTGTGCCAGGAAGGTCAACAACTTCTGACACTTGTTCAAATAAAGACTCAAATTCATTTGACTGCTGTGGTCTCCTAGGGCTTCCTGAAATTGTGTGGTGGCTCTGTGTGTGTGTGTGTGCCCATGAGAACATGAGGGTGAAAGGGAAGAGGCTTGGGCTGGCAGGAGGGGCTCATCAGAGTGCTCTTCCTTGGGGGGCTGCTGTGCTGCTGCAGCCTTTGGAGAGCAGGAGATTGAGCCTGAGGAATTTAGGAGATACCTCTATTCACTTCTGAAAGAGGAAAGGAATTAGGATACGAAATGAAAGCTGAAGACAGGATTAGGGCAGAGGGAGCTAAAGGGTAGGCATGTTGAGTCAAGTGCCCTATTCCTAAAATCTACTCCAATGTTTTTTAAACAAAGCTAATGAAAATTTTTCCAGCCGTAATTCTCTTCAGACTTGTATTTCCTTCTCCCATGATTTGTAGCATGACCTTGTTATTTATGAGAAATGTGAAGGCAAAGGGATATATGTGCATTAGGAGCACTGAAACTCAGACCTTTACAGGACTTTTCTCATAGAACCTCAGAACATCTGTTTATTTTATCACATCCAATTACCATGGAGATGTGAACACCCTGTGTTATTCACAGGAAGATGACATAGCTATTCTTCTGCAAAACAGAAATTGCTTTTTAAGTATTTCCAATCATAAATCAGGAAAACACCCACAAATCCATGTTCCACCCATGGCCCAAAATACCACACCCTATTCTGTCAATTTAAAATAAATGGGTGTGATAACCTTCAGCTCAACGTGATCATGAACTATTGATTTGTCCTTCTGGGAACAGACAAGGAAAATGGTTTAGAGAGTGCAAGCTCCCCTACAGGAACATCATTTTTCTGGTTTCCTTTCAAACCCCACTTTCCATTACCTCAGAGTGAGTTATGTCCCACTTGCATTACCTAAATAAGGGGATGTCCCATCTTCATTTAAAACCAACAAACCCCAGCATCCCTCAGGATGCCACTGAGGTAAGAGATGATGTTGACTGAGGTGCCCCCGTGGTGGCTGCACACCCCCAACATCTCAGGGAGCACCAACACTGCTCTGGGGTGGCTCTGGGAGCACTGGGGGGGATGTGTTGCTCCTGGGTCCCCTGATCTATTTGGATAATTAGAACTCAACTGTATTGGGAATTAATTCAGTGCCTCAGGCTCTTCCAACATTACAAGGACAATTGCCAGGCACAAGGTTTTCCTCTGTAAAATGCAGCTTTAGTTTCATAATCCCAGCCTGATATTTCACCCTCCAGCTATTTCCCACATTTTTTAATGATTAAAGTAGGCTTTCAATTAACATGTCTTATGGATCAGAGACCACCTGCAGATACAAATATAAACATTAAAAAAAGAAAGGTTGCTCAAAGGCTAGAGAAAAATCCCATACTTTGTTGCTTCTTTAAATCCAACCAGCCTGAGAGAGAGCAGATGCTCCTGCTGGTGGCTCTGGAGGAGGTGAGGTTGAGTTTTCTGTTTGTTCACCATTCAGCACAATTTCCATAAGCACCAGCACTGCTGAGCTCTGTGGTACTTTGGGACACAAAAGGGATCATCCTGTAGATGAGTGACTTGTTTAATGCAAGAAGAATACAAGCATGCATGATTGTCCATTTAAAAAATATTTTAATAAATAGCTTTTTACCACAGGTTATTTTTCTGCAGGATTGTACACGTTGGTGAGTGAGAGGGAATTCCACTCTCTTACACCTTTGCACCATTAGGAAAGCCACCCTCAAAAGCTGAAAGGACTGGCTAATACTATCAGAATAAAACTACACATTGCAGGAACTCCAGCTGATACGAAATGAAGATGACTTATCTGGCTGCAGTTTCCACTGGGGAAACCACAGGTTTGCACAGCTTTAGCTCTGGCACAGCCAGCTGAGCTCATTAGGGCCCTCAGCAGTGATGCAAACCAAGAATTGTGTAAGTCTGTGAGATAACTTCTCTGCTCTCCTGGGAGAGAGAGCAGCAAGGTTTCAGAGGGCTTCCACCCTGCAATGTAATATTTTCTTGTGGAGTTCAATCAGAGGCTCACAACTGTTTAAGGTTATACAGGCTGTTAAGTGGTCTGGAATACACAAACAAAATGTTTGTGTACTCTTTTGCAATCTTTTACAGATGAAAAAATTGTATAATGGGCTATGTTCACACTCGAAACATTTTAGCTGGTCACTAAGTTAAAAGAGCTTTGCTTGGCTTAGTCCTGAGTTTAGCTCAGCAAAACTTGGTCTCCTCAGCTCTCAAAGTTTGGTACCCACGTGGGCTTGGTGTCTGTGTGCCCCTGCCCTCCCCTGGCAGGTAAGTCAGGTCTGGCAGGGCAGGGGCAGGGAGGTGACAGCTGGCACCATCTGGTCACAGAGCTCGGGCTCCCCACACCCGCTGTGTGCAGGGGCACTTTCTGACTAACAGCCTATTCAGGCCCAGCAGTCACAATTAGGATCAAATCAGGGCCCTGCTGTGCTGAGGAGTGTGTTCTTCTGGAGAGCTCAAATTTATAAATTATGAGAGCCAGAAGGACGGAGAGCATAAAACATATTAATGTTTTTAAAACATGTAACATTCATGGAGTGGTTTTTATCCCAAATTAACACTAACTCTCCTTCTTTTGACTTTTTGCTATATGAGTCATAGCTAGTCAGTTAGGTGACACAGCAGCAAAAATAAAAATCAGAGGGAGATCTGAAGGTGGGGAGTCCTGGTCTTCAGAGTGAAGTAGGACAGGGGATCAAGACACTGAAGCCAGGAGAGAGGCAGAGGAAGGAGCTGCCATATCAAGGAGAAAGAGCCATATCACTTTTGGAAAAGGACAGTGCAGGGCAGGAGCAGGTACAAGGGGATGGTGGCAGAAGAGAGAGGTGCTGGTTCACAAAAACCCTGGCATATGGGTTCACATGTGTATGAATCAAAATACTTCATCTAAAGGTTTAGTAAGAACCAAAGGAAAGACTATTGGTTGAAAACAGGTGTTTATCCCCAAATCATTTTACCTTCAAATTAAGAACTTAGGAATTGCTATTAAGTAATATTATGCTTCTAACCGGGTCATGAAATCTGCCCCTTTCCCTGCAAAGGCAGCTGTGATAACAGAGTTGATTTCCCTTCCCATTTCTTATAACCAGCTGAACAATTGTAGAAAATCCAGTGATCTGTGTAAGCTCTGCTTTGTGGCTGGCCCAGCTGAGCTGGACTTTTTATGGAGCGTGATGTCCTGTGTGGGAAAGCTCTGCAGTGCCTCACTGCAGGCACAGCCAAGCCACAGGGCACACCAGCCTTGCTCCTGCTGCTGCTGGTTTGGAATTGGGACCCCAGGACCCCCAGGACCCTCCTAAAATACCCTTCTAGGCAACTATCCTGGGGCACGTCACCAAAGGCAAGGGCAACCTGCTTTGTAGAAAGCAAACTGCAAATATTTTATACCATTTCTTTTAAAATTGCTTGTTCTCCAGCTTCTCTGCTGTTTTCCAGAGATGAGCATCCAGGATACTTCCTTTGAAACGCTTGGAATGCTTGGAGTGGATGTCCCTTGGAGTTGTGATCACTCCCTCTGGGAAGGGCACCAAAAAGAAGCAGCACATCACAGCCCCTTTCTGATATTGTTAAGTGCACATGGATCATCTGTGACACAGCCAGATGCTGTAAGGCCAGCTATTGATTAGAGGGAAGAAACAGATCTAAAGGAGCAAAGGAGGAACAGGGGTGACTTTGAGCTGGCATTCAGTGCTGGTCTTTCTTCAAACCAGACCTCTGCCACTCCAGAAACTCAACCCTCCTCCTGTTTTCTGGGGCCCGTTACACCTACTGAAGCTCAAATATCTTTATCTCACAGCTGATAGCTTGACCAGAGCACCCGAGTGGATACAGAAAACTCCTGAGAATTCTATGGTTTGGGTTATAAAGCAGGCAAAAAATGACAATTGCTCAGTCCTCTGTAATATTTTGAAACCTACTTTTGATATATTACTAAGCTGTGTATGAGGCAATGATTAGTTCTGACTGAGAAAAGCTGGAATTTGTGTGTTCAGCTGTTACTTGTGATATAGGAAGGAAAACATCTGCATCAACTCAGCCACCTCTGTGAGCAACAGTGTAGATCAGACACTACAGAGCAGGCAGAACTTGTATTAAAAATGTGATCATTAGGACATATTTATGCAACATTTTTTTTTCTTTCAGTACATTTAAAAACATGACAAACAACTAACAAACAAAAATCAAGTCTTTTACATCTGCCCACAGTGGTAACCAGTTAGGGCTAAACCCAGAAATATCTGGGGTTTTTTACAACTTGGTTATATGGAACATCACTTTTCCTGTGCATAGCAGTGCAGCAGTTCAAAAACAAAGGTCTTTTATGGACAAGCTATAGGCCCTTCAGAATATTGCCCAACAGTTCTCCTGCCAAATGAGAAGGATTTTATACCATATAATGTAGTGTAATACACCCAACACACCCTGTGACACACCAAGTAACTCTGTGTCACTAACAAAGTTACTGCAAGTGATGCTAACAGAGGTAGTTTTCTTTAAGTATTTTTTCACCCTGAATTATCTGGGTTGGTTTTTTTAATCTGACCTGAAGAGGTGGTCTAAGAAGCTTCATTTGAATTCAGTCAGTCCAGCACGAAGGGAAATTTTCTTTTTTAGAAGTGCTTGAATGTTTTAATTAAATCGCTTTTTTCTCTCCTAGAGACTTTACAAACATGCAAAGCACTCCAAAACCAAATTTGCATACACCACCAGTTTCAGTGAGACCAACTAAATTATCCACATTCATTGCTCAGTGCATAAGCACTGAAATGCTTTGTAAGGCCATGATGAGCCCATACACAATAAGTACAAACCAGGCCCTTTGATGTGAACCCACACATCTCCCACTTGGAGAAAGCAGGATTGAGGCTGCAGTCAGCTCTTCAGTGATAACTGACAGAATTCCTGAATCCAAGAAACAAAGGGTATTTCTGCAGCTTGGCTTTGTCTCTGCTGGGGTCTGGAGCAGATGTCCCCTCTGCATTCCTGCACGCTGATCACCTCCATCCCCTCTGAGTCTGCAGCCTGGGCTGCTCCTCCTCTTCCAGCTCTCCCATGGTGATGAGCCAGAAGGTTCCTTCACCTGCTGCACTGTATGATGATGTCCTTCATTCAGTGCTGTGCTGGAGAGATACAGCTTGTGACAGGGCCAGTGTGTTCCTTAGGGCTGTACAAGCC
The DNA here is from genome assembly GCA_013396995.1 of Dicaeum eximium. NCBI lineage: Eukaryota > Metazoa > Chordata > Aves > Passeriformes > Dicaeidae > Dicaeum > Dicaeum eximium. The sequence continues at coordinate 928,056 of VWZP01009947.1, read as the reverse complement.
TACAGGGAGGTACACTGGAAAAATGTCCATAATAAAATACCCTGAACAATCCTGGCCTCCGCAAGCATCACCTCAGCACCACAAACACTTCAGTGAAAACTCTATAGGATGAGAAAAAGAGAGGTATGCTCTGAATCTCTTCATGCAAAGCTCCAGCTGAGAAGCTCTTTTTTTCTACCAAACAAGACCCTCTGGGTCTGGGCTCCGTAGGGAAATTGGCCACAGCATCCTCTCATAGAAAGGAAAACCTTTCCCCTCTGGCTGGACCCTATTAAACCCACACATCTATAGTAAAAGCTCTAAATACATTTTCAGCTTGCCCTTGTTCAGATCCACTTGGGAACACCTCAGATTCACCATTTCCTTAAGTTAAACATTTTGCATCTGAAAGCTGCAGACATCAAAGGTCAGTTGTGGATTCTTATCAGCTTTAGCAGAGTTTTCCACGGGAATCTCCCATTAGGGTACTGTGTCTCCACCAAATAGGGTGGAGCTGCTCTGATTATTAATGCCCTCCTTAGCCCCATCTATATCTCATAGCAGGGCACAGAGGGAGTTCCTGCCTGTGCTGGCCAGGAGCCAGAGAACTGAACCTCTGACATCCCACCAGGGCACCAGAGCTGCTGTACAGCCCTGCTAAACCAGGCAAGGACACAGCCTTCAACCTGCTCACCCACCAGTAATGACAGAAGAACTCTGTTCTGTGCCAAAATTGAGGCATCACTTTATTCTCTAGGCATGCACACATTGTCACTTGGGCTAGAAAGCAGCACCAAATGGTAGTCAAGGGACACATTTAAGTATTTCACCATGTGAACAACCACCAAGAGGGTCGAATGGCAGGGCTTCTCAAATCAGAGAAAAGCCTGTATCACTGGGCCTTTCAGACTGAAGTGCTTCTATTCCTGAATGAAGGTCTGTGACTTGTCTCTGAGAAATTATATTTATTTTTCTTAAAGCCAGGACTGAGAAACAAAGCTAAAATTATTTACATCACTAAGCAAAACCAGATTGTCCCAGTTCCACCTCCATGCTAGTGTTTATTCACAACTTGGGTTCTTTTGCTGGGAGGCACAGAAGACATGACACAAAGGAAGGACTTTGTCCTGACCCTGGTCCAGCCCCTGATACCATCACCCCAGGTATGAGAAGATGGAAGGGAGATTGAGGTTTTAGCTCTGTTTACAGAGCTGGGCAGGATCCTGCACATCCACATCCCTTCTCCAATTAATAGCATGCTCCCTGCTGTACTGAAATTAAATAATAAAGAACTGACCAGCCTGCTGGGGACATCTCTAATAACGTGAGCCATCTGCACTCCTGCCATGGGTGGTTCCTCCCACGTCACCACAGTGAAGGTTACTGGCAGGACACCCAGTCTCCTTCAGGACTTGTTCCCAGAGCTTTCCTATCATCCCATCCTGAAGGGAATTTTACTTACACACTCTGATATTTCTGCAAGCACCACCCTTCTGAAGAAGCGTGTTGCAATTACACGTCAGAATTTGGCTAAGTTTGATGAGCAATTTCATATCAGTTACTACTTCTATATTCACTTAAGAACAAATAAGTCACTGCTAGCAAACCCCCTTATTCACTACTTCAAATATGTCTTTCATAAGATGGTTTATTAGAGTAATTTTTTAATATATGCTTTAAAAAAAAAAACTTTACAAAAAATGCAATGTCATTGAGGAGCCATTTTTGCTATTAACAGTTACCATGTGATTTATCAGCTACTGGGACACAAAATTATTATTCACTTTTCTGGAAAAGCTGGGGTTTGGCTCAGCTTCAGCTCTGGAAAGCAGGAGGACTGCAGTGGTAATGCATCTTCTACACTATCCAGATGAAAATGAATGAGGTTTTAGTGGTAAAAGTTTAATGAAACAAAAGGTTATATTGCCACATAAGGTAATAAGCACCTGCCTGAGACAGGCTGGCTCTGAAAAACAGATGACACAGTGACTAGAGTGCATTGGGAACCAATTTAAACTGCTCAGAAGTTCTGGAAGATTTCAAATTCTGGCCAGTTCCTTGGAAAATTGTTCCTTTTTCTAAATTTAAGTTGGGAACAGAATCCCAGCATGCTGCTGCAGAAATAAAGTTCGGTTTGTCAAAATCAAGACATAAAATCTCAAACACAATTTAATTACAATAGGCTTATAGCTCCATCCTGAGAAAACCTAAACAGTTAAAAAAAAGTGGAGCCAAGTTGAATCACATATTCCTGTGACAGTATCCATTTCTTAGAGCATAAAATGCTGGCATTTCTGCTCTCCCTGCTATAAATAGATACATACAGATATAAGAGATTATGCATATAATATTTTTGTACAACCAGCTACACCTGGAAGCACAGGCCACGTGGGAGGGTTCAGCCTCCTGGCACTCACCAGCTGGGCTCTGGCCCAGGTCTGACAAGGAAACAACTCAGTGGTTATCCCAGTGGCCAAACTGCAGGTGTTGTTGTCCACATGTGGGTGTTTTTCAGGGCAGTCTGAAAGCAATTATAAACCCAGTCAAACAAGAAACCTGAGGTTAGATTGTCTTAATTTCATTTAATACGCGATTGAAGCTCTGCTTTTCAGGCCATAGTAGACTGTCATAACATGTCAGTTAATTATATAAGCCCAGTTATTAAAAAAACAAGCAAGTTTTCTCTTTTATTGGAGCTGAATTATTTCCAAAGCCAGCAGTAAACAAAGTGTCTGTATTAAATAAATCTCAGGATTAATTTATTATTGACACATGGATTAACTGGGCCGGACATTTCCAAACCACATCTGCCTTTGCAGATGCTCTCACCAGGCCAACAAAAAGTTATTGTCTTATCCCAAACCCTGCAGGAATATTTGTCTAAAAATGCTTCCATTGCTGCTGCTGCCACTGAGCTTGCAGGGGAGAGGGCTCTGTATATTTTGTGTGCCAGCTGGAGGGTGGACTCAGCCCTGCCTGCCCTGGCTACCTTCACACCTCTCAGGAGGATTTTGGGCTGGAAGAGCGCATTTCCCTTCAGCAGCCCTGGGAGCTGATGCAACCAGTTTAATTCAGCTTTAGTTCAGGTCCAGAGTGTGCCTGAGCTCGCTGCTGTTCCCAGCCCTGGTGCTCTGCTGGCTCAGCATTACCTGTGCACTTCCACAGGGAAATTATCCAGGGAGGATTGCAGTCAAGCCAAGACAAGCTTGGCTTGAGGAACTCATGGAAGGAAAAGGAACTCATGGAAGGCAAAGGAACTCATGGAAGGAAAGTGTCTGTAGAAATGTCAGGGGCTCGAGCTTTCGTGGAAAAACTGAAAAGCTTGGAAGCAAGCCAGGTGCTCATCCTCTTCAGAAGCAGCCTTCTCACTCTTTCCCTTTCTAGAAAATCAGATGAAGCTTTGCAAAGCCTAATTCTTAAAAAAAACCCCAAAAGTGATGAAATGAACATGTGCTACCACCTGCTGTCCATTATTTGGAAGAGCAGGGTCCCCAGCAGGGCCTGGCACCCGCGGTCTCTCCAGAGCCCCAAGTCCCACTCTGGCCCCAGGACATTGAGAGCAGCTTCAGTTCATGCAGGGCCAATCTTGGGGAGCTCAGGGGCACCAGTCACGCTGGAGAGAAGGCATTTTGTTGAATTCTCCTGAACAAACAGCAGCATCGAGGAGATAATTAGGAAATGAGGTTAAAGGGAATGTCAGAAAAGTGCCCAGGCTGGTGCAGCTTCTTGTGGTGTCAGATCCGTGGACAGACATGGAGGTCCCAAGATGGAGAAAACAGCATTGGCAGCTCCAGACATCCACGGTGTCCTCTGGGGGCCCCTCACCACCCACGGGCACATCCCTGACAGGCAGCTGCTGTCACAAACAGCCATTAAGGCAAACAATTCACCAAATAAATATGGGTTTAAATAGACCAATTTCTGTACAGGTCACTTCACTTCCACACGTCCCCACCAGGGACTGGCAACTCAGATCTGAAGCAATAAATCACCTCGGGCTGGCGAGAATAACGGCCCAGAGCTCACGGACACAAAGAATGCATTTAATCCTTTTATGTTGCTGTGGTGAGCAAACAGAGCGTGCCCGGTGCATTAGGCAGCTCTTGTGTTAATGTATTACCTATCATTATTTGTAGAACAAAACAGAGGCCAGTGGAGTCAGTCCAGGTACTCACCATTCACTGCAGCCAAAGGGCTCCCAGGAATCATCATCTTCCCAAAGTCTTGACGAAGAAAGAATTAAGGGAGTAAAAGGGTTTGGTTCTTATTGTTGTAAAAAGAGCCATATATGTCCTGAACCCATGGTAACACATAAGAACTTATAGGAAAAAAAAAAGAAAAAAATCCTGGACACATAAAAAATCTTCCTTTATCCTTCTCAAGCTGTGCAGAGGCTTCTCTTTTTGCAAGGGCCCTGGACATCAACGTTACCCATCTCAAATTCTTTTTGCAACATGTCACTGGTCCATGCTGACTCCCATCCAAAACCCTCAAAACACCTCTACAACTAATTAACCAAGCACATTGCTTTACAAAGATTAAGCAAACGAATCCCCCAATACAGTGTTACATGGCTGAGCAGCAGCCTTCAGACAGCAGCTCAGTGCAGGACACACCTCGGACATGTCCCGAACAGCCAAAGGACTCAGCTGTGCTGGCAGAGACCACCTGTCAAACAATTCTGAATAAGAAATTGCAAACAAGTTGCCTTTTCCAAGAACATGTGTCAAAATAAAGTATGGCTAAGTTTAATTAATGAATGACTCAGATATAATACTCTGATCAACAGAAGGTTGGATTGCAGCAGATATTTCATTGGTAACTCCCCTGGACTTCCCCAGCCTGTTGCAGCTTGCTCTGAAAGGAGCCCTCACCAGGTTGGTTTGGAAGAGATCATTTCCATAAGCAAGCGTACCCCAGTTTTATCTGAAACCATTTCTGTACAGCCAATGTGCTGGAGTGATGGAATAAAAAGGCCAATATAACATCAGTAAAAGCAGAAAGGCAAAAGGTAATCAGAGAAAAAGCAAAAAGGGCAAGTAAATTAATGTTAATCCAGGCTTTACAAACATGTCAAAGGTTTTTCTCTTACTTTCCATCTGCCATGAAGACAAGAAAGAAACATTCTATGGCAAAATAAAAATGAGCAAAGGAAGAAAACAACATGTGTGTTAAACCCACTTTTCCAAAGCCTCAGTGCCATTTCTCTGCCACAGCACTCCACATCTCTGGGTAGGCTCGAGCCAGCGAGCGGATGCTGAGTTACTCCACTCTCATAGCATGAACTCGTACTCCTTGCTATTCTCAATCTGTCACATTCAACAATCACATGCAAAAATGACTCAGGCTGCCAGTTGTCTCCGTGTTGTGCTCGTTGAGCATTTGCCAGTTCCTCAGGAGTAGGCTTGATATTGAAAGCCACATTTTGGGAAACGGGATTTAGCCTGCATTAGGCTCAAACATTTTGATTTTTTTGTCTCACAAATTTTTGTCCTTTTTTTAATCTTGCAGACCGGCAATTCTGGACACAGAGGAAACAACAGCAGGTCAGATCAGCGGCTTATTCAACTTGGCATTTTGTCCCTTCCAGGGGCATTTATTCAAAGTGCCTAATATTTTGGAAGGAGTGGAAAAGGCCTTAATGTACCACACCAATCACCAGCTGTGAATGTTAAATTTTTTTCCTGTCACCTGCAGTGATCACCTGGGAAGCAGGCAGTGATTTTCACCCTTTTTCTGAGCAGAACTGTTCCGGGGTGCAGCCTTTTAGCCAGCATGGCTGCAGCACTGAGTCACCCCCTGTCCTTTGCAGCAGTGAATACCCTGCGTTCCTTCAGCTCAGTGAGGTCTCCCTGTGCTTGGGAACAAAACTCTTCCAGTTTCATCACCTCAGCCCCAATGCCTGCCTTCAAAGCCTTCAACAAGCAATTAGAGCCCCAAGGTACTGCAGGCTCTTCTGAGTGCAGGGGCATCCTGCTGTGAGCAGCTCACACACAGATGTGCCCACACTATTTTGGGTGATCCTACTCCAGCGTGTCCCAAACCAGTGGATCTGACCCTACAGGCAGGGAGCAACCTACTGTGTATCTCCACAAGAGGCTGGAAAGTTTTCATATTTAATTATTGTGGCTGTTCTGGTGTTTGACCCAATAGTATGCTGTCCCCTCTCTCTGCGTACCTGATACCCCAAGGAAAGTATTTTGTCAATTCAGATAATATAGAAATAGCCACACTTAACTACCAGCTAAATGTATTCAGTCATTTTGTAATTTTTTTTGCAACCACCTATGAAGAAAACCCCAAGAATAGTAGGCCTTTAATAGCCTCAAGATTAAAGTGTGCTTTATAAATTCTTTGGAGGGTTTTTTCCCCCACCAGAGACTGCCCTTAGCCAAAATTTGTCAGATAAATAATAATAATCTCCTATACAAAACATTCAGCAATGAGGACATTCAACATCTTGGAAATGCAAAACACATTGCATAAAGAAGACTATGTATAACTGTAATTGGAAATTTTATGAAGTTGCTTGCTGTTAAATAAGCAAGATTTGGGCCTAAGATTTGACACAGTAAATAATAATATTAAGAGATTGGTTCCAAAATCCTCGTGCAACCATTTTATTTTTATTCAAAGTAATCAATCTGACTTGCTAATTTACAAAAGGTAAAAAATAAATCACTCGTTCTGCCCCTCAAATATCAAAAGTAAGATCTCAGGGATAATAAACAAAGTTTGCTACATTTTCAAATAATGTAGCAAAGGGACTTTTTCTTCAGGAAGCCTCTCCCCAGTTACACAGATAGCTGTCTGAAAGCATACGGTTTGTGTAAAGCCTGTGTGTACCATATGCACGTATCACTTCGCTTGCCACTGAAACAGTTGTGTCATGGGTGGAATGTGGCAACTCTACCCACACACAGTAATGTGATACAACAGATGAAGATAGTGGAAAGCCGTGAAACTGTACGGAGAAATTTAAGTAGATTGAGTCCATCTCTACTTCAATGGGAATTAGATCAGGCCCCAAATGAGAATTTATGCATGACAGCTGGATTAACATATATATTTCCTGAAAGACAGTACCTTTATAAACTGAAGAGTTCCATAGTGTCACACTGGAGCATTAGTTCATTTTTTATTAAGAGAGAAACCATCATTTTGTAATTCACGGTAATTTCCTCCAGGACATAGGTCTCCTTAGTTATCTCTTTTGATTCCTGATCCTACTTAATTTGCAAGGGATGAGACTGCAGCAGGGACAGCTTAGTGTATATTTGAGTTATAGTCCTCATATATTCTGCTTCATGAGCAGGAAGAAGTGCAAGCACGAGAGACCCAATTAAATTAAAAGTTCAGCACTCTTCCATTTCAGCGAACAGTCAGGCGACAAATGATTACAGTATGATTGCATTTTCTTACACAAGAAAAACTGCCTATTTTTTAAAAAAACCCTATGCCCAGTCGGCAGTGCCCTGCCTGCCTGATCCACGGTGTGAAATCCTGGCACTCCGGAAAAGCCGGAGCTTCTCACCCGTCGCATGAAACTCCATCAGACATGCAGTGCCACGGCAGGGGGAAGCTTTACAATGCGGGAGCACAGATGGGATCAGCTTGCAAGTAAATATGTTTCTGTTGCTAGAGAAAAGCATAGAAAGCCACGATGAATAAAGATGAAAAATAAGTTGCTGACAGAGGAAGAGGAAAAAGCCGCCAAAATGGGTACAAAGGGAAGAGGATACGGTAGAAAACACCAGAGATCTGGATGGGTGGTTTGAACACTGGCTTTCCTTCCATTAAAGAGAATCCTTCCATCTTACATCAATAATGCCATTATTTGGCATTTAACCTCTCAGTTGTGACTCCATAACTGGGCATTCAGGTACTTCATAGCAATTTGCTCTATTCACTCACATACATAAAAGCTTTTGCTGTGAAAGGCAAAGCCTTGTGCTCTTTTTGCAGAGCTTTGAATGCAATCAGGAGCTCTGCCCACATAATGAAGGTGGGCAGGTCATACCATTAACGTTTCCTTTCATATTATTAACTTAGTTCTTACATGAAAAGACTGATATCTTCTTGGAGAAAGGTAACCAAGAGTTGGAGAGGTGATTCTAGGAACAAAAACATGCAAGAATCAGCCTAAAAAATGACAATGAGGTAAACAACATCATGGTTCATAAATCTAGCTTCTTAACAGCCTTTAGATTTTAATATTTGATTAGGACAAGTAAGAATTATGGCATTCTTAGATCTGTTACTTCACTGCTACAGTATAGCACAAATGTACACACTAGGAAGTATTAACAGCTCAATGCTCCACAGACCTGCATGCTTCAGATAGAGAGCAAGATTCAATGCACATTTTAAACTGCTGCAATCCTGCCAGTTTATCAAATATCTAAATAATTCTAAGAGTCATCTAAACATAGTACACAAGCATCTCAGGTGGTGGCAGAGTTACATAGTAGTATCCATAACTTGCAAAAAGGAGTTAGAAATTCTTCTCTCACTGTGGAAGTTTTCTTACTAAAATGCAGATATTTCTAGAAAGAAAGCTTTTGATCATATTCAGTTTCCTTCAAAGTACTTATTCCACTTTTGTCTAACAATGCATATTAAAGTAATTCTAAGGCTGCAAAGCCCTTACCTACAAATTGTGCCATCCCAGGATTAAAATTCCTGAATTCATCTCTGTTATGGATATGCATAAGGGGAGATTTCAATTACCTCTTTACATACAGGTCTTCTGGAAACCACTGAACTCCATTCCATGCAGAGGAAAGCAGGAATATTAATTGCCTCAATGCTTTTTGTATGGAGCTTTCACTGTAGTTTTAATGCTCAATAAACATCAAAGATTTATCTTTACTATCCAGCTGTGAAAGAAGATGCTCTTACATTCACTCGGTAGATGGAGAACAGGCCATAAAACTTAAGGCTGAAATCATTAAAAATGCAATGATTTCAGAAGCACAATATGAGTGCTCCAAGTCCTCATTTTTCAGACTACCTGTCATTTTAGGCATATGCCATGTTCAGAGCAGCTACCCCACTGATCTGAACAGCCATGGAAGCCATCCTGCAGCTTAGATCCCTGTATCTATGCCCACACAGACTGAAAATGCAGACCATAATTAGGCTCTGCCCTCCTATTTGGGATCCCTCTCCATCTCCCAGTTACTCCTTCTTTCCTCCTCATTGTCTCCCCTGTTTACCATAACTGTGCTCTCCTCCCAGATTCCTTTCCTGCCTCCAGTTACATGGCTTTTGTCACATTTCCTGGGCACAGAAAGTGAGGGAATGGGTAGGACTGAACCTTTCCTTGGTCACCTCTTCTGTAACCCCAGACACAAGAGATCCCACAAGCCATGGCCCCTCTGTGCCTGCTCTCCCTCAGGATGGGATGATGTGTGAGCCATGCAGGATGAAGGATGTCCTTTACTACAAAGAACTTAGAAGTCAAGCAAGCTTCTACTGTGCAACTGTATATAGATATTTCAAGAGCACATCTTCACCAAATTTAGCAATTTAAATAAAGCAAAAAAAGTACCACTGGTCCACCACAAAGAGAACTCTCTACCACAAGTTTCATATCCCTCTGTCAGTGCACAGAGGCACCAGGACCTGGAGCCAGCTGTAAGTGTTGGTCAAATGGACCCAGCGCCCTCCCTGAGGCCTCCCAGGCACACTCCCAGCTCCAGCCTCGGACCTGAGCATTCAGAGAGGAGATGGTGGGGGGTGCTGAGACTTTTTAAACCACTCACAGCAAATACTTCTATCTCCAAGTGTAAGGTGAGAAATGTTGTAGGACATTCACCTTCATAGCATGGGACACACGATTGTGTGGGATGGCAGATTTGGTCCAGCTGAAGGCTTATTCCACAGCACAAAAAGGCATTTTTGGTTTAGAGTTAATGAATGAAAGCTTACACTCGGAGTACAGTACATTTAATGTTGTGTTTTAAACGGTGGCCAATTTCTGCTTAACCTAGCACTACCATCCCAAACTCAGGACAACAGCCCTCAGTGTGACATGGCAGCTCCTGAGATCTATGGAACTGTCATGGGCAGGTAAAAGATTAATGGGAAGGGCTCTCTTTTGATTGATGAATCTGTGACCTTGAGCAACCAGAGCACTTGCACCAAGTATTTCTGCCATGTGAGACAGACAAAATGAAAGAGGTTCATGTTACACTCTCAGATCTCATTAAGCACCCAGACCAGAAACACCGATACTGGCACCGGCCATCTGCTCTGCTGTTTGCCTGGTTACAGGTCTGATAACACTTTCAGGGAGCAAAAGTTAATCAAACGCACAGATGAGCAACAGCACTTCTGCACAGGAAATTCAGTGGAACGTAACAGTTTCTAAAAAAAAAAAACAACCCACATATCTGTTTTTACTTCATTCTGCTCTTTCAAACCACACAGGCTGGCAGTTAAAAAAAATTATTGACATAAAAGGCTGTAAGTTCAGGCTCTTCGAATATTGCTGGCTTTTTATAAATAACCTGTAAAATTATAATAAAGTTCGCTAAATTGAAATCTGCCAAATTGCTGTGATCTCCTGTTAATCTATATAATGGGCAATAATACAGAACTATTTTTAATTGCTTTTAAATTATTTTCTCTAATGTTTGCATATGGTTATCTCAGTTATTTGGGTATTACAGTATTTTCTGCCATTGGTTCTCCACTTGCAGTGTTGAAGGCCTTTGCCAGCAGACCTTTCCATGTTTAATGTACTATTACCCCAGCACCTATCCCTGAGGAATGAACGTTCCCTGCAAGCATTTTTCGAGTGACTTATGATCAACTGAATTTTCTTTGCTGAGCAGCAATTCCTGGAAAATCCTGCAACGTATTCAAAGACTTTCCTACTGCTTTTGGAGAATTAGCTCTGGGCAAAATGATATAGTCTATTGAGGCCATATCTGACCCAGAAAGCATTAACTGAAGAATGTGCAGGACAGCTGCTTATCGGAAAGAAAAGACATGCAGTGCAGGAGAATGACATATAGAGCTACTTGAGTGAGTTCTGAATGGCTGTCAGCTCTGCAGAGCCAGCCAACACGGGGAAGCAGATACGGCATTCTGCCGGAGCCCGCGCGCATCCGTAATGGAGCAGGCTCGGATATCTCAGCACAGGAGTGCACCATGTGGGGAGGAGATAGTTTATCATCCCAAAGCATTTCAGATATATGATATGATAAGGCTGAACAGAAATCTGAAGTATAGCAGGATTATTTCCAACCAAGTGTCAGCCTTTCCGTGGAGGACGTTCTGTGAGCAGGTTTGGTCTGCAGCATGCCAGGGTCATGTTTTCCAAAGCACTGGCCTCCATGGATGGGGGTGGTGCTCCTCAGAAGCTGGACCTGGTACCATCCTCTTGCACATTAAGAGAATGCCTCGCTGCACAACAGTGTGAGTGCCATTTATTTCCAGCTACATATGCAGTTAATCCTAAATGGAGGCCTGAATTCCTATTCAGCTTTCCCAGTTCCTAAACAGGGTTCTGTATCTGGGACAGTGTCTTTGTCTCCACTATTCCTTTGGATGAAGTGGTGTGTACCAAGTGCTCATTGCCGCAGCATCATCAATATTTCAGCATTTTAGCTCTCTGTCAAACTGACGAAATCCTTAATTTGGAAGTCATTATTTAGGCATTTTGCTAGTATTACACCATGGATGGCACTTCCCCACTATCATTTCACTTAGCATCTCTCATCATAAAGTCTTGTTGTGCAGGGACAATAATAATAACACTTAATGAGGATGTACTTTATTTTTCTAAATATCTTGGTTTGCATCCAATAATAAGTTCATGGAAAAATTATATGAGCCGCAATGTGAGTTTCAACAAGGTGCTGCTGGCGATTCTGGGGGACATTTTACAGTAAACATTGTTCCTGAGTGTGTGACAGCGAAGGATCTGAGGCACTGGTTTCCCACGAACATGGAAGAATTGTTCTGTTTCCTAAAAAGCACCTGGCCTATCACCCGTGTCTGAGCTCATCCACTTCAAGGCTGAGTTCCCCACTCGGGCTTCCGCAGGAGAATTTAGAAGTTCTTTTCCAAACAAGTGACTATTCCCATTCGCCTTCCTTGGCCTCCTGCTAGGAGCCCCTTCCCTGCCATACACCACTTGCACGGCTTTCGAGCCTTACTCCGCACCCCACTCGTTACTTTCACCCACTTTTCCCCGGCCGCCTTCCTGCGGCCGTACCCACGAACACGCTCCAAACTCCTCCCTCCGCATCCCCCCGGCCCTGCCGCCCCCTGCCCGGCCTCCCTCCGCGGCCGCGGAGCGTGCGCGCAGTGCGGGCGGCCTGGGCAGGTGGGGCGGAGAGCGGAGCGGAGAGAAGGAGGAGGAGGAGGAGGAGAGGAAGGAGGAGGAGGAGGAGGCGGAGGAGGGGGCCCGGCCCGCCCGCAGCCGCCGCCGCCGCCAGCGCCGCCATGATGCTTGTTTGCTTTCAATGAGTGTGAGGAGGAGGCGGGGGGGAGCCGCTCTCCCGTCCGGCCCGCGGCAGGAAACAAAGAGCCAGGCAGGCGGCGGAGCGAGGGCGGCGGGGGGACGGGGATGCTGCAGCCACAGGTAGGGGCGGCCCCGGCGCCCGGCCCGGAGCGGGGGGCTCTGCCCGGGGGGGGCAGCGCTGCGGGAGGAGTGCGCTGAGGGGGGAGCGGCGGTAGCACGGCC
>VWZP01009947.1:896035-914995 GCA_013396995.1 Dicaeum eximium | reverse complement strand
GCGGCCGCGCTGGCGCCGGGGCCCGAGCGCCGCTCGCTCGTTCCGGCGGAGGGAGCGGCGGGGCGGGCGGCGATCCTGAGTGGCAGCGGTGATGGCCAATGAGGGGCCGCGGGGCCCGTGAGTGATAGCGGCGGCGGCCAATGGGAAGGCGCGGGGGGCGGGCGCGGGAGGCCGCGGGACGGGCGCATGCAGGGATAAACAGAGGGAATTGGGGCGGGGGGCGGCGGGGCCGGGATCGGGATCGCAGCGGCCCGGCCGTAACCGGGCGGGGCCCGAGCGGGGTCACTGCCTCGGCTGGGGCACGGGGAACGGGCGCCTGGGCTGCCTGCGGATCCGCATCGTGCGGGGGAGCGGGCGGTGGGCAGCTCCCGCACACCCCGGTCCGTCTTGGGCTTCACAGGACAGCCTTTCCTCCTCCAGAATTTTATATGGAGACTGATAAGCCTGGGATCAGACAAGGCTTTAGAAAAGGAGATATCTAATGCACGTGTGTCTGTCTTGATATCTATGGTGAACACGTATTTTATCAGCAATTTTTCCACAAACATTAAAAATTCATATGAAACCTACTAGGTTGTAGTCCTAGCTTGGACTGGATGATCTTAGAGGTCTTCTTCAACCTGATTCTGTACTGCTTTGCTTTGTGTAATACAAGAACTATATTCAAAACAAATGCAGTAAGCTAAAGGTTTTGTTGGGTTTTTGTGTTTTGTTTTTTTGTTTTGCTTGTTTGTTTGTTTTTTAATACAGCCATCTGTATTTCCACAAACGCATAGAAAATTGTATCACTGAAAATAGGACTTCCTGGATGGGTATTTGCTTTGTAACCAGACTTGCAGATTGCCTGTTTTTTCATTTGATTCTGGGGTTTATTTTCATAATCTAGATTTCGGCACAGTGGGTAACTAATTCAAAATCCAAGGGATTAAGAAATACCTGTGGTATTTGTCTGGCTTAAATACAAAGATGTGCAAGTGTTGACTGGTAATTGTATTGTATCTCGCATTTCTTTTCATTCTAGAGCAGGTCTCGTAATTGGGAATTTATCAACATTTCCACTGGGGTAATTTTACAGGATTATCCGCCCTCTGTTCTTCCTGCTGGTTCATCTGGACTCTGTGGAGTTTGCTGCTAGCAATGAAGCCTTCTGTGGGGGTTTATTCATGCTATTACTGAAATGGAGCCCTTCGCATTTGGATTAACTCTTTGTTCACTTTTCACCTGAATCTCTTGGATCAGCCCATATTTTAAAAGGATCCTGCCATGCATCTCTTTTCTGTTTGCATTCTGAAGTTGAACTCTGAATACAGTCTCACGTTCAGGCTGTTTACAGTGCTTGAATTTTAGAGGAAGAATCGAAATATAAAGATAGATGAAACTGTAATACTGCAGGGGCAGGTAAATACATTTGACATTTTATACGTGAAGACTTGAAAACATTTTATGAAGGGTCACAATTGAATTGAGCATGGTACCTTTTCAAGATAGGGCTGTACTAGATATTAGGTAGGCATTCTTTTAACCAAATGCAATATTTTTGATGGAAACCACTGTTTTTAAAATGGTTCCAAGACTGAGAAAACTAAAAATTCTTTCCGAACATATGACCAAAAGAATCCATATTTGAAAATGTGGCTGTATAAACAAAAATGGTTGTGTTAATCTGTTGTCAAAAAACTTAAATATTAGTGTTTGTAGCTCACTGTGCCATGCTGTTTTTGGCTCACCACCATGCCAGGAGTCCATGTGGTGAACCAGAATTCTACCATCCTCTTTTGCAGTCCCTGTTGCAGAGGCCCTGGTTCTGTTTGCTAACAGACTGTTGAGGTTTAAATTCTCATTATCTGGTTTTGTCGTGTCCTTTTGGCTGTACACTTGTGTATGTGCAGTCTGACCATTATATCCCAGTTTCAAATGGGGCCACGTTAGGCAAAGATTCTACACAGAATCTTCAGGAATGAGGATGCCTTTCAGTCTTCAGAATTGAAGGGATGTAGAAGAATTGACACTTATTTCTATAGGGGGTTTATTTTCAGGAAATATATGTAGTATTGAAAGATTACAGTTGTATACGTTGGGCTTTAAAAAGCTACCGGTGACCTTAAAGCACCATGAGAATATTCTCAACTGACCCAACACCAGATTTTAGCTCTAGTTCCATGAGGCAGAGGTTGACCCATGCCCAGTAAAGTATCTGGGGTTTTCAATCCATATATTGAAGTTTTACACTATTTCTCATGTCAAAATACTGACATTACTGATTCCAGTCTAAATTTAGCCTTCTCCATGGTGTAATTTTGAAAGCTTTATGCATAAATTGCTCAAGCTGAGTCACTGCAGGGTTTCATCTGTTTTGTTCCTTCTAAAGTGTTGGTGCTTCACACTTGGAAGTGTGATTATTGTACAATAGCCTGCAAGATTATTAGCATTGTGTTAAGTGACATAATTTATGTTCTTGCATTGAAATTGGGTTGTACAAGTCCACTCAACAAGGGAGTCTTGGCATAAGCTTGGGGACCTGAACTCACAGTTTCTACATGGAGCAATTTGTGCAGCTGAGATCTTGAAGAGTTCACAAACGCTTAGGCAGGTCCCAAAGAAAAAGCTGTTTAAATGCTTAACATATACTTTTAGGTGCTAATTGCACTTCCAAAATGGTGCTTGTTTAAAAAAAAAAAAAAAAAAGATTGGCAACAACTCAGTTTTTCCTTTTGTAGGACTGCAACATGAATCCTTTAGTTAATGCCTTGGAGGCTTTTTTTCTAGTGTATGAATCAAGGAGGGACTAGGAGCAGTAAATATATACAGTTGTTTATTTTAGAACTAAAATACTTGCTGTTAGGATTCCAATTTATGCTACAGTGGAAATCTGCAGGAAGAGATTGATTTGACTTTAGATTTTTTTAGACTGGGAATGCTGTTAGTTGTTCTGTGGAGGCTGCCAACTCGACATGGTGATCACAGCCTGGATATTTGGATGGCTCTCTTGTGCATCTTAGTTCATGTTCCTGGTATGCAGCCTTTATTCTGCAAGTGAAGGGGCTCCCTACCTGAAGACCTTCTTAAAGTTTTTGTTCCATCTTATAATACCAGTATTTCAAAAGCATCCTTTGAGCTTCCCCCTTTCCTTAGCAAGGCAGCAGTTGAAGACTGGGGTTTTCCAGAACATGCTGGAGCAATTTGAGTGATGGATCCTGTCATGGGGGTGCAGCATCTTGCTATGGTTAGGAGGTCAGGAATATACAATAATGTCATAACCTGCATGTCACAAATAATATGCAGCTTTATTGCTTGAGGTATTTTGGAGTATATTGATGGGTGAGATGTGGATTCTGCACATTGATCTGACTTAAATGCCTCTCCACAAAACTATCTCTCTGCATAGATCAGTTTGCAAAGTCAGGGATCAGAAAAAAACTTGCTTCAGAGACAGATCTTTCATGTGATTTTGCAACAAAGGCCACGTTTAGCCAACACCTAGAAAGATGGAAGGCTTGAAACTAAACTAAAACACCACCAGGGTTGGCCATGCACCATCTGATGTGTATCACCTGTCAGAGCAAGGAAATGGCATCATAGTGGCTGAGTATAAAAAAGTATTGAGAAATTTCATGCCACACTCTGACCATTAATACTTTTAAATATTGTTTTAAAGAAGTTTTAACAGTTGCTCACCCAACAGAGGAGCTTTGTCTGACAAAGCAAAGGTCCCATGGATTGAGGGGAATTTCAGTGCAGCATTAATCACAATTCATCTGCAGAGTACTTTCAGGAATGAGAGCTTTTAGGAATGAGTAATACAGGTGAAGAATAATTAAAACTACTTAGGAATCTTGTTTTGATAAGGAACATGATGAAAGATCCACCTCTGGAGATTTGCAATTGCCAGTCATGGCATAGATGCTTCTGTATAGGGAGCAGTGGACTAGATCACCTCATAGTTTCTTCTGATTTAGTAGGTGAGGACTTCTCTGTAGTGGCAGAATTTGGAAAGCTGCTGCATTGGTTGCTCATCGTCCATGTCAGTACAGCAGTTGCCAGAGTAATGCTCAAAACCAGGCAGTGACGTGGCTGGGTGCTGATACTTCATTACCAAAAACAACCCAACCCCCACAACCTCTAAACCCCACTTTCTTAGCTGAATATCATTCTTGGTTCTCAGTATTGTCTCACAAACAGCTGCATCAACGCAACTGAGAGAGGTGATGCAGTGGAACATGGGGACAGGAAAGAAATCTTGAGTTGGCTTTGCTGCACAAGAGCGTGGCTGTGGAAAAACATTTTCAAGCTTGTTTGTTAAGTTTGAAGTAAAACCAATCTGTGAATAATTTGCTTGCTGTCAGGATGTGGCTAGATGAGTAGAGCATCAACTGTGCAATGAGTTCTGTAACATCCTGACCTTCAGTAAGTTTAGCAGCATTAATACTAACAAGCATTTAGGTGTCTTGAAATTGTGTTCTAGGAAGGCAGAGATTTTTGGATTTAGATACTGACATCCCTTGTCAAACTCCAGTTCTATAGCAGGAATGCTGAAAATGAGCTCATGTCCAAACTCATTTAAAGTAGCTGATTTCTCTCCTACTCCTTAGTTCTGTTGCAAGACTAAGAAATAGTGTTTTGTGTGGTGATTTCTGGTTTTCTCCCATGGAACAACATAAATGTGGTAAGCATTCTGCAGACACATAAAGGAAGATGTGGTAAGGAACATGTTGGTGCATGAACCAGTATTTAGAATAGCTGAGTTGGACCAAAATAAGAAATTTTGCACTAGGTCCCCTTAACAAGAATCAATGCTCCATGTATTAGGAAGAATCATAACTAAATTGTCAAATATGATTGGATACAACCACTGGAGTTGGTATTATATTAATGTTTTGGAGTGTAAGATTATTCTCAGCTTTGTAGAGACATTTGTAAGTGAAGCTTTTAAGCCTTGGTCTTTTCTGCCTACATTTATAAAACCTGAAGCTGAATGTTTTACAACACAACTCTCCCTTTTTAAAGCTGGTCTTTTAGGTTCTATCTGACTTGTACAGCATACAATTCTGTAATGCAATGCAATTTATTTAAATTCTTAAAGTAATTAGTGAACCTGACATCTCTTTAATATATTGGTGTAACAGAATGTGCAAAAAGCTGAATGCTGTGTAGTACTCATTAACTAGCCAATGTGGTTCCAGGGGTACCAGTTAAGGTCAGTCTTTGCTTTGCAATTTGGTTTTATGTTAGTGTTTGTTTTGTATACAGCAGCCTTTTACTACAGTCATAATTAGATACAATTTCTGATAATTAAGAGCTATTCTAATCATCTGGACCATGTTTGCAACACTGAGAACATTTGGACATCATATTTCTAGTGATTATATGTTGTGCAGGGTGGAAATTTGAGGGTTTTTTATCATGAGTCGGCTAAAACAGGGCTGTCTTGGAGGTCTGGCTGGAGGATGGAGGAGTCAAGGACCTCTGTCCTCAATTGTGCCTTTTCTACTGTGACCACTTCAGACTTCTCTTCTGAACCTAAACTAGTTTTTATAGCAGCTGACCATTAAAGTGGCAATTGCTTCTTTGCATTAGTGAAGTGATGGTAAACAAGTTTCTCACACTGTGCAAGGTTTAGAGGATTACATGTACACCATTAAAATATGGGGCTGCACGTTGCTTATCTGTGGGAAATTGGAATAGGCAGGGGTTGGGTAGAAAAAGTAGAAGTTGGGAAAATGACATCCTCCCTATGCCTGCCACTGCCAGCTGGAACCAGCCAGTTTGCGTTTCCATAAACAAGTAGTTACAAAGGACAAAGAAACCTTAATTAAATTTGAAATACCTGCAGGTCAAAATTTAATATGCTCTTCTTAAAAATATGAAATGACTGAGTTTTGAACTTAACAAAATTTAAAGCCTGTTCTAGTCAGTGCTCTCTAGTCTAATGGAGTCTTCCTGATGTGAAGACAGCAAATAAATCCTTGGACATTTATGGCCCAGTTTATCTGAACCAGGATGCTTTGCTTGAGTTTCAGGAGGGTTATGTTTCATTTTAGTCAGCTTTGACTAGATTAAGGGGTTTGCTGAACTTTAACAGCTTTAAAAGAATATTAAAGCATTTGTCAGCTTCTGAGTTTTCTCTAGTAGAACTTATATATGCAAATTCTAATAACTCATCTGATTAGTAATATTCCAGATACACTTGCATGAATTAATGGATATTGACTTAGAATCTTGTATTTATTATTACACATGTTCACATGCATGTTCACATCCCACAGCATTATCTTAAGTCTGAAAAAGAGGAAGGGTAACTCGTGGGTTTGTACTGGTGGCTGTGTAAAATTACAGTTTTAGAAGTCCTCAAAATAGGATGGAGAAGCATTACATCCCTGATGAAGCCATTAAATCTTAATACACTAACAGCCACTAAAATGTGATCTTTGCAAGTGAAAAAGTACTTGGAATGAATCAATTGACTTCATGTTGACTCAAGAGCTTCTTTTATAATTTTAATTTAGATTATTCCAACATTAAGCTATAAATTGGGTTAAAGGGATCTTGACACCTTCCCACATGTTATAGTTGAGTCTCTTGTGAGGGGGGAGTGTTTCAGGAGTTGTCCTTGTGCTGCTGCAGTTCAGCCTGTGCCCACAGCTGGTACATGCCATCCCTCCCCACACTAGGCAAAAGGAAATTTTTAATTTACAGCATGTGTTCTGAAAAATTCAGGTGTTGGCCTTTAGCTGATTTCCCAATCGGATTTTTCCTAGCCTTACTTTTTCAATAGCAAATACTTAGTGTAAAAAAAAAAAAATTACTTGAACAGCCTTTTTCAAATAAAATGCCAAGAGTGTTTGTACTAGTCCACAAATAATAGGTGTTTACACAACAGACTTGATATTTGCCTTGAAGTAGCATACTAGTAGGGAAAAAATAAATATGTGGTTTCTTGCAACACTGGTGTTTTCTTTGTATATATTTCAGTAGCGGGATCTGGTTCATGTCTACAAAGTTAAATGTAAGGATTTATTTCAACAGATATGCAAGTCCTTAAATTTCTCTTTATTCACGCTCAGAATATTCGTGATTTTAGCTCTAATGTAGTGTAGTATGGATTTCTCAATTCTTAGGCAGATTTAATTATTTCAGATTTTTTTTCTTTTGGGTGATGGCTCACACCTGCTTTCCTGAACTTTGGTTTATCTGCTTGTGTATTGTAGCAAAATATATTTTGCAGATATGTTGCATGTTATAATACATTGTAGCAAAATACATTTTGTATAAACCACATGTATTAAATTGTGTAACACAAATATATATTGTATAGTATATTGCAACAAAGAATGCATTATGTAGCAAGTTTTGTTCCATAGCAGAATACAAGTATTCTTCCATATTGTGATGTATACCTGCTAGTAGTTGGGAAATACAAAGCTACAGGCGTGTATTAAGATTTATTTTTAGAAAAACAAAGTTTCAGTTTAACATATTTTGAATAAAACATTTCTAGAAATAAGATAAGATGAAATTTAGAAGGCTTTGTCAGAACCATATCAGGATACAGAAAAAGTACCCACTTCTCTAGTTTTATGCCTTAGGTGGATGCAGTGATGCTAAATCATTTTAAATAAGAATTCAGCTGAAATACATTAAATGTACTTCAGAGGGCACTTGAGGTTTAGCTGGGATGCATTGGGTATTTGTTTCCTTTCCTCATCATGGTATCTTGCCCATGAATATTTTCCATCAGTTTTCAGTATTGACATCACTCTCGAGTTTGTTGCCCAGGCATGGAACAGGCTGAGGATAATTCACTCATTGACTCAACTCATCAAGTCAAGTGTGTCAACTCTGCCCGGACTGACCTTTATCATAAACCTTGCTCAAGCCACTGTGGCTTTTCTGTGAGGACGTGCCAGATGTTGCACCTTATTGTCCTGGCCAGGGACAGTGTTGTTGCTTATTTGCCTGTACTTCAAGCTGAAATGTAATTAAGTTCCCATAGAAATTCATGACTTGCTGAGTAAAGCACCACCAGTGACAGGACAGGAAAAGCAGCAAGCTTGATTCATGTTGGAAAAGCACTTTTTAAATAAGGGGTAGTGAGTCTTTGAGTAGGAAAGGGCAGCTTTGCAGTTTTATAGTAAAACTGAAATACAGCACTATGAAATTATCTTAAAGAATTTTTTCCAAAGTACAGTAGTTATCTTTTAGAGGTACTTCTTTTCCCTTTGAAGAGGGTCACTGTTTGGAGTTGAAAGCAGAAATTCCTGTGAATTCTAATAAAGCTCAAGAGTAGAAATTAACCCTTTCAATACAGGTTAACATATCTGATTAGCCTATACATTGCTAGACCTGCTACAGCCTTAAGTTATCTAAAAAGCAATGTACTTTGCCTTCAGTTAGGATTTCAGACTTTGTTCAGTGTTACTGTTTAACTGGGTGAGGGTAGCTGAAACAAGAGTTTGCTTCCTGCTATGGGAGATTTTGTGTCAGTGTGGCCAGAAGTACCATTATGGCAGTGTCCTGATTTCAACAGCTGCAAATCCACACGTACATTCCTGCTATACAGGAATAATAACACAGGAATCTAGTCTCCCTCAAATATATATTTTTTTCCTCTTGCCCCTTAGCCAGTTTAATTCTCTTCACCAGCTCCTTTGTTACCAGATAAAAGTCGGTGCTGATGCAAGAGTGAAGTGGAAATAGAGGGTCCTGGGGAGGAGGAACTGCAGCAGGACCAGCTTAGTTCTGCTTCATGCATTGTAAAACCACAGTGCAAGTGGTACAGGGTGTGGAAGATACTAAATTAACTTTGAATTCAAAACAGACCAGTCAATTTAAGAAACATTTATATTTGTGGGGAAGGTCATTTGAACCCATTTTTAAGTGAAACTTGGGATTGCATGGAAAAGAGCTTCAGGGTTAAAGGCACAAGGTTACAAAAGAATGGTCTGGGGTGAGCTTCCAGTTGAGGGTTTGGAGAGAGAAAGGGGAAAAAAAGTCTCTCATATGTGCTATTGTTTTCTTATGAAATCTTTGAGCAACTTAATAGATTGCTTTCTATCCTGCTACTTTTCAGCAGTTGAGAAGTAATTTATTTGGCAAGTAATACTGCACTGCATCAACAAATGGAAAATATTGTCCAATTGTCTTGTTACTTCTTAGTTTATTAGATCTAGATTTGCATCGTTTATTCACTGTTTTTAATTAAAGTAGCAAAAAGTTTGAGTAATTCTGCACTTGATCAGGTGTGGTGCTACTTTGTTTACTTTCCCCTCCTGGCTATCTCCTGATCTGCATTAGTGTGTTAGTGACAAGTAAAAACAAGTAAAGGGGAAGGAGGAGAAGTCAAAAGAAGTCACTGACATATGTTAGGAAGTTTCAGAAGCAGAGCTGTAATGCTTCAATATTGTGATTGAATTGTATTATTTCTAAAGGTACTCCCAGATTTGTAAGTAGGTTTTGTAGGTAGGCCATAGTAAATATGGAGATAGTTATTTTGGAATAATTGATTGGATCAGTTGAAATTATGTCTGAACTGTGTTGCTCTTGCTCATAATTTTCTACACAGTTTTGGAATTCAAGTTTTCTTTCCCTAATTTAAAGATGATGTTTTAGGGGCAAACTTGATCTCTACATTCATAGTAATAGTATAAAAGATTGTACTTGGCCTACAGGAGTTTTCCAATATGTTTAGTTTTGAAATCAAGTTAACTTATCATGATATTGTAGAAAGTATTTCAGGAAATGAAGAATTGCTGAAGTATTGGGGTGCTTAAAAAAACCCCAAAACCTTAATCTTGAAGAATCTGCTCACCTATTTATTTTGTTTGAATCTTCCTTCTCACCATCTTCCAATTTCATAAAAATGGCAGAAGGGTAGAACAGGAAAAAAAGTCATCATCTTTCCTGCCCTATCTCTCAGAACAGACTCATTCCTCCATTTTGAAGACATTATTTATTGGTAGTTTCCATAGTCCTGGAGCATTAACTAGCTCATTGTCCAGCTTCCATTTTGCACATGTCTATAGCCTTACACTTACCATTCCAAATGTTTTGCAGGCAGTGAGCTGAACTCCCTTTGTTCTTCTACAGGAGCAGCGTATCTAACCCAGCTTGGCCTCCTGGAAGTTCTTTTCTAGGCCACCAGCTCTGCTGCCATGGTGCCCTCTGTGGCCCTGGTGCTGTGCTGGAAGGGCACCCCAGGAGCTCGGGGTGCTGGTGGTGGCACTGTCATTGTCCAGGACAGGCCCAGGCCCAGGCTGGCTGTGCATGGCCTGGCTGCAGTCATGGCTGTGATCTGCAGAGACAGACACCAATCGGGGCAGGTGCAGCCCAACCTGGGAACATTCGGCTTTGTCTCCAGTGCTCTGTTCTGAGGGAAGCCAGAGCTCCATCACCCACCTGCTGTAGTAGCCAGCTTTGTCAGCTCCTCCAGCAGGTTGCCCTCTCATGACATAACAACCTTCAGGTTTTTCCTTCTCTTCCCGATGCCTGTCACCCTTCCCTGCCGGGGCTGTGTCCCTGCTCCCTTCCCCTCACCCTGTGCCCCTGGCTGTCTCTCAGCACCCTCTGCACAAACAAGGGCTTAGGGCAGTGTCTGCGCTGGAGGCTTGAGCTCTAATTCCCTCTGTCAGAGCCGTGCACTGTTGACCTCATTGGCCTTGCTTGGCTCAGTTTCTTTGGGGTAAGGGGTGTTAATTCTGTGTGGGGACTGAGTGACCCACGGTGGGAGTGGGCAGCCACACTCAGTACAGCTCTGAAGCTCTTCTGTTTTTATAGCTATTAAAATGACAATTTTAATGACCTGGTGCAAGATAGTAAACAATTTCATTTGCTTTCAAACATACTTAAATATCCTTTTCATTAAATGTATGTCGTCTATAGCATGTTCCAGGAATCCATGTCATATCTTTGTTATAAAGATCTTCTCCTTTACCAACTGATTTACTGTATGCAATAAGAACCTAACATTAATGGTGCTTCACCATCTGTGTTGGTGTAAGTGAAAATTACAGGTGGTATAAGCTCTTTTGAAAATTACCATGATGATTGTTAAGAGCTGCAGTTATCAGTGGCTCTAAGGATGTTATTTTATGGGTCTTACTGAAAATTGCTTTAGTCTGACAAAACTCTTATCACTTAATCTGATATTTACCTCAGCTTTTATGTTGTACTGTAGCAGCTCAGCAGGTGCTAAATTTGGATTTGGGGAGGTGGAGAAAGGAGACAGTAAAAGAGACCGATTTTCTTGTGCTACTCCATACTGTGAAGTTTTGAAATGCAGTTCAAGGTGTTATGCTTGTATTTTATGCTGTACTGTGAGATACAACCCAAATATAGCCTCCCTGTCAGTTCCTGGGAATCTTTGAGTTCTGGGTGATAGATGAAGATGTGCTAATGCCTGGTGTGACAGTATCCTAGATGTGGCTGGTGGCAGTGATGCTCTCAGGCAGCAGCAGCTCCTTCAGCCACGAGGCTCTCAAGCATTTGCTGCTTTTTTGGCACCTGGTAATCCTAAACGGCAGGACTCGTCCTCTGAGAAATGCAGCAGGGAGAGAGGGAAAACCATCGAGAGCAGGAACTTTATTGAGAGGGAGGGTGGTGCCATGGAGTGACTGGGAGTGCAGGATCATCAGGATCCAGTGTTAAACCCTCAAATACTTAAATCTCTAATTGTTTTAGTGTACATTAACAAAACCCACTGGAAAAGTATGTCATCCTCTTCTAGCAGTGAGCAGTGAAACACTGCTGGTACCAGCAAAGCTGTTAATTAGTGCATGTGATTGAGTGTGCTCTGGGGACTGTTCATGTTTCTGTACTGAATGAGATTTCTGTCTTTGCTATACCTGCTTCTCAAAAAATGGGAACATATTTATTAATTCACGGAGCAGCGGGAAGAGAAAGGAGTAATGTCTGAGGAAGGTAAATGTTTCCTGACAAGCTGGAGCATTCCTACATGGTCTTTGTGAATTATATATAATTATGCCTAGACATTTCAGGAGAGATGCTCTGTACGTTATTCTGATATATATTTTTGCATCAGTTGCATAGTTACTGCAGGGAGAAGTTAGGCTTTTTCCTTTCTGGAGATTATAATCCACTCTTATTTAATTAGTGAAGTTTGATGAAAAAAGTGTTACACTTGGTGATTCCTGCACCCTGAGTACTCAAATGCCTTCACTCTGGAAGGAGCCTCACCCAGCTGCTATTTATAATCTGATCCGTTTACCCACAATTCACTTCTTAAAGGGGAATGAATTTCTTTTCACTGCAGAAATCTGGTTTTGACCAGTAGTGGGAGTGGGAAAGGGAAGGAGGAGTGTGACTTAGTAGAAGAGCTGTTATATTTAAGTAAGCATGTGATACATAAAAGCTTTATTTTAATTTAGATCCATAATTATCAGAAAGTTTTTGGTGGATTTCTGTTGTTTTGTTTAATATGCAGAGTAAACATTTTTTCAGTAAAATCAGTAAACAGATGAAAAGTTTTATTTACTTGGGGTTGTTCTTTGATTATTTTATATAATGACAGCATTTTTCAGTTTGTCCCAGTAAATGAAAAAATGAAAAAGCCTTAAAAGACTTGGTAGGAAGATGTCCTTAGAAATTTGACCAGTATAGCTACTTCCTTATTGAGTGGGTTTGGGTAGTATTATAATATTGCTATAATGTATTTTGCTGAATAATTGCATAATATTGCTTGTGATGTGTTTTTAAGTGTGATTTGAGCCAGTATTATTTAATTTCTCTATTTCATAGATTCAATAGATTTATAGCTTGTTGTTTGTTGGAGAGGAATGTTTGCATCTCTGTCATGGTGCATGGTTGAGTATGGTAAAAAGAACCTAAAAAAATTATTCTTAAGAAGTTACCAGGAATGATGTGAAAAAGAATGAGAAGAATGAAGTTAAATTTCAGTATTAAATACCTGGCTGAACAAAGTGATAGAAACATCTACCTTGGGTGCAGTATTTTCAGATTGCAGAGAATAGGGTGAAGGTTGGATTAAAATCTATCACTTTGCAGATTTAAAGAATTGAGGATCTTTTTGAAACCTTAATTCTTTTCTTGATGCTGATTTGTGTGAAAAGTTGAGGATTGCAGTAAACGTGGAATTAATAGGTAATCAGAGTTATTAGCAAATGTGTTCTCTAGGGTAAGAGAGATCCCAGTGATGGTGGTCATCCCCTTTTTGAAGTTTCACTGTTGAAGAAGCAAGAGCCTGCAGTGGGATGTGTTGGTTTTGAGGGACACACAACACAGCTATGGAAGAGGGTGGGACACAATTTTTAAACTGCTTTGCAGATTCTGGTAAATTATTGGTGGGGGGCTAGGCTCTTGTCTGCCATTCTAGGAGCATTAGGAATTCCATTTTACTATTTTATAGCAGTGTTTCCCATTCAGAAACATTTGTAAATAGGCACGTTATCTGTAGCTTTGAAAAGTACTTGGTACAAAAGTCTAAAATGAAATATAACTGAAATGGGAATTACCTTCTAAAGAATTCTCAGTATATAATATCTCAGTTAATCACTTGCCTTTTGGTTCCAACAGGAATGCCCAAGGAAAAGTACGATCCACCTGATCCACGGAGGATGTACACAATTATGTCCTCAGAGGAAGCAGCCAATGGAAAGAAATCACACTGGGCAGAGTTGGAAATAAGTGGTAAGAAACTGAGGCATGGTCCTGGGTTATGAACTCACTGCAAGTAGTGTGGGGTGGAGTTACCCACCTTGAAAGTGGGACAGCAGGACACAGGGACAGCAGCTGCCAGCTGGGGGTGTGTGGAAGGAAGAGCTTGGGCTGGGGTAACACAGGGAGCTGTAGGAGGGGCAAGGGGGAAATCCCCAGCTGTAGGGAAGCTGTCAAGGTGAGGATACTGATGTGAACTCTTCGTGTTTTAAGAAGATGAAGTGAGCGAGAGCATGAATTTAAGATCTAATTTGTCAAAGAGAAGAGGGTGAAGTTGGAGTTGATCTATAGTGGTATGTTCTTACTGTAGGTAATGTAAAAATGAGGTATTAGTCCATGAAACAAAAGTCTTCTGTTTAAAAGCAATTCTGCTTTGTTCTTAAGATTAAAGACAAATACCAAAACCTCCACAATCTGTGCAAGCTTTGAATCTTGACTCTTTTCTGAAAAATAAGATAATGCTCAGAATTCATAAGCACGGGTTTCAGCCGGTCAGCCAGTCTCTTGCTTTGTGGAGTAAATCCTGAGTTTGCTACAAAAAGTGTTTACAAGGAAATTCAAGAAAATATTTCAAGAACTAAAAACATTCTTTTGTGATATTTTAAACTTAGGCTGTAATTTTGTGTAGATATGGAGGTTCTCTAAGCAACTACGAAAATTGCTATGTGGGATTTATAAAAGACTGTTCAGTAGAGAAATTTATGGAAGAAGGACTAAACAAACAGTTCATCAAATTGTGGAGAATCTTTCCATCCAGTTCACTGAATCTGTGCCTTGCTTCCAGTACCACGTGCCTGACCATGTGAATAGCATTCTTTACTGAAGGTTACAGATGCAGAAACCCAGTTAAATGCTGCTTCAGGAATCAGCATTATATATCAGCATTAGGCCTGGAATCCTCTTGGACATCTGCTGCTCTGCATAGGAAGTGCATTAAGTGATGGCTCTTTCCTCTCATGCCTGGTAATCTCACTACAGACTGATTCCCGCCAAGGGAGGTGCTGCAGTGGAGAGCCTGGGTCAGGGATGTAGATTGGAAATCCTTTCAGCTGCAAGGCTCTCTATGATCACAGTCACCTGTTTGCATTGGGGGTGGGGAAGAGGTGCTAGTTCAGTTTTAAAATGCAAAGAACTAGCCATTTGTGTTTAAAACCTTTCAAAAGATTTCTTAATGAGCATTAGAGGAGCATCAATCCCTTAAGAACTGTATGCATTTGCCTTGCAAAATAAAATGTGCAGTGTTTTTTGTTTCATTAATGTTTGCACTGTTCTTTTCCTTGCAAATATTTGGTCACATAATATGGAAAGCCAGAAATGTTTTAACTGATCTCATTTAAATAATGTTTTTTCACCACAGGTTTTTTGTGCTCCATGTTTTGTTATAGCTCGCTGGAAATTACACCAGTATTAAACATTTTGCTGCCAGGGACTGAGTCCCAGATGCACATGTCAGGGTAACCTTCCCTGGGCACTAAATATGAATTCTTATTTTGGAGAAAATCATTTAAGGAAAGGAATTACAAAGTGTGTATGTTGGTATAATATTAAATGGACTGTTGTTAACCTTGATGAGTCACAGTGGGCATTTTAAGGTTCTTCCAGCTGCCTCTTTGTCTTGGAGAAACTGGTGTTGGTACTCCTCATACTTTTGGCACAGTGACATGATTTATGTAAATGAAAAAGGATTTACCCCTGGAGGAGAAAAATCTTGGAGACAAATATTTTGAGACCTTCTGATGATATCTCACATTCCTTGCATGCGGCAGTGTAAAAATCTTGATTCTCTCACACAAATCCATGTTTCCACACTTCAGTTTATACAAAAAATCATACCTTTTTTAAAATATCTGGCAATAGTTGATACAGCTTTTAGTTGAATGCCAGATGGAAATCCATGTTCTCAACTAAGCATCTTAGTCACCCTAAATACAGTGTTTCTATCTGTTCTTGGCTGGATTAATGCCGTAGAGTAAAGATTTTTGGTTTGAAAGATGTGAGGAAATAAGGCATGAACCAGAGCACCATCTTTGATCTCAGACATAAACTATAATGGAAAAAAAATCCATTTCTTACACTTCTGTTAATGATAAATTCATGGTCAGCTAGTTAATATGTTTTGTCTTATATGGAACTAGATAAAGACAGATGTTTAAGCCTTAAGTATGAATTGGGAAAAACAACCTCAAGCACCCTTGGCAATATCTTCCTTTTTCTCACACAATGACAAATTTTTCATCTATAGAATCAGTGATTAATGGAATTTACATTGAATAAGATAATAATAATAAAACCCACAAAAAACCCACAAGCAAAACTCCCCCTCAAATTCCCCTGCCCTGTACGTACTTGAAAAATGTGCTATTATTGCCAAATCTATGTATTTTAAATGGTCTGTTTTCTCTTGTACCTTTTTTCCACAGGGAAAGTGAGAAGCTTAAGTTCATCATTGTGGACACTGACCCATTTGACAGCTTTGCATCTCAGTGACAATTCCTTATCCCGTATTCCTTCAGACATTGCCAAGCTTCACAATCTGGTATATCTGGACTTGTCCTCTAATAAAATTCGCAGTTTACCAGCAGAGCTCGGAAACATGGTGTCACTCAGGTATGGAAATCCTAACAGGAGTTAAAATTGTTCTTTTATTATCTTTGTAGCAACTGTTCAAATTTCAGCATAAGTAAATTCCTCTTTCCTCCCTTCTTATCTGCCTCCCTGAATACTTGCTGTGGGCTGTGCAGCTATAGCAGTACTGGCTTTTTTGTGATCTCCTGTTCTGATGTATGATAGCACAGAATGAGCCTCACAAGTGCTTGGTTTGATGGCAATCACCCATTTTATAATTTTCCAAATCAGGTTTCCTCTCAGGCATCTCTGTCCGGATTCTTTTACAAATCTTCTTTGTGGTATTTGTCTCAAAGAGTAAGTGAAGCACCAAAAAAAAATTGCTTTTAACTCATAGTAAGGTAGGAAAAAGATCAGGTTAAACATTTGTAATTGTGTAACTACAATATTTTCCTCTTTATTTATATTTAGTAATTATACTTAACAATAGTTCTTGTTCTGTTTATTGTATAACAATTGCAACATGTCTAGTATCATCTCCTCCCCACCTTTGATGTGATGTAACTGCATTCCTGTGCAAACTGGGGAGGACAAAAAAATGTTGTAATCACAGCTTTTCAAATTTTTTTCCCTTCAGTTTTACAATGCCAAGACGTACAAAGTTAGTGTGGTAGGAAAATATGAATAATGATGCCTGTTTAGATTATACTTAAGGCTGCTACTTTTACTTTGTAAAAACACTGTAACATAAATATATAAATTATTTATGTATGAGTAAATATTTACAGGCAACAGTCTTTTGTCCTTCCAAAGGAAGAGCTTTATCTTAGGTTTATTAGAAATTGTCAGTAATTGCCTTCATTGCTATTAATTTTGAAGATATTTCTGAACAGCTTTCTCAAATCCAGCAAATACAGTCTGAAAGTAATGCGAATGTTATTAGAAGTAAAGGCAATGATAGAGCAATGGACTGCCAGCACAGCATTCATGAAACTGGAAGCAAAGCAAGTTTACATGTAGAAATATCTGTCATTGCATTTTCTTCCCCTTTAGAAAAGTCCTCTCTGTTGGAGAGGATTAAACTAGCTGATTAAATTGGTGCTAAAAGCTCAAATTCCAGAGCAGTTCAAGTCTCAACCTTGGAGGCTGAGCAAAGGGACCTTGCTTTTTGAAGCATAATTGGCAGCTCTGTTTTGTAGCATGTTGTATAGTTGCTTTCAGCTGGAGAGGAGTCTGTTCTAAGCTCTAGTTCTTTGCATTACTATTTCAATTAAAAGCAGTTACTAGTAACAGGTTTATTCCCTTCTTTATCCAACTCTGTGGATATTGTGAGCTAGCAACCCTAAATTTACTGGAATAGTCTCAAATTCATCTTCGTGCTTCGTTAGCCTCCTTTCAGTCTTTTTCTTTTTAAAACATTTTTGTAAATGTAACACTTGTGACATGGAGATAGCTTAGCAGTGCAGAGTCATCAGTGATGTCAAGTCATTATGCCTTCTTCCCAACACCTCTGATTTATTCTGGCTGATTTGGTGAAGCTTCAGCTCTTGAAAGTCCTAAGTTTCTTCTGAGCAGAGAAGGGTAAATCTTGCAAATGTGAAATGTGTAGCTAAGATCTAGGATCACATAAGCTTTCTATTTATGACCAAGACACAGCACTTGAGCCCACATCTCTGGGTGTGAAAAGCTGTGCATGAACCCACTGTGCTCCTCAGTAATTGCAGCTACTTCATGGATTTTTTTCACTATAATGAAAGTGAAGAAAAACCCATAAGCACATCCTATGTGAGAGCACACTGCAAGTCCCAGCTGGGCTGAGGTTTTGTGTTCCAGGCTGGCTGTTCCCACAGACACTTCCCCTGGATTCTGGGAACTTGTTCAAACTAACGGTAATTCAACCATGGGCATTGCTGATATCCCGAGCCACAGAAATAATTTGTGCTCTCAACACTGAGAACTGATAACAGCTCTCCCAGCTCCCACATCTGGAGCTCTGGGTTTGGTCTGTACTGTAGAGCTCACCCAAAACTCCTTTCATCTCCCTTTTTACTTCAGCTAGTTGAAAAAAGAGATGTCAGAGCAGTAGGATTTCTGATCTTTGCAGAAAAAGAAGGAAAAAAATAAACAGTGTAACATGTTATCTTGGAAAGCTCAGCTGTAAAACAGATCCTCTTGATGTGCTTGAAAGAACTTGAGTGCACCTCCAGTACATTTGCAGATGACACAAAGCTGGGTGGAAGGGTTGATGTGCTGGAGGGCAGGAAGGCTCTGCAGAGGGATCTGGGCAGGCTGGATCCATGGGCTGGGGCCGGTGGTGTGAGGGTCAGTGAGGTGAAGTGCTGGGTCCTGCCCTTGGTCACAACCCAGCAGTGCTCCAGTTTGAGGGAACAGTGTCTGGGAAGCTGCCTGGTGGAAAAGGACCTAGTGGGGGTGGTCAACAGCAGCTGAACATGAGCCAGGTGTGCCCAGGTGTCTGAGAAAGCTGATGGCACCTGGTCTGGATCAGCAATAGTGTGGCAGCAGGACCAGGGCAGTGACTGTTCCCCTGTGCTGGGCATTGCTGATGCCACACCTCAAATCCTGGGTCAGTTTTGGGCTGCTTATGAAAAGAAGGACATTGAAGCCCTCAAATGCTGTTCTGTAGGAATTAACAAGAGTTAAAATAACTCTTGCCCTCCAGGTTTCCTTTTTTTCTTCTTTTTTTTTTTT